>OVBE01000270.1:0-56790 GCA_900406425.1 Iberis pinnata
ACATGATTAGAAGTAGATTTGAGAATGAAAACAACAATCAAAACAAGAAATAAAATTTAAAATAGAAGAGAATCCAAAAGTGATTACAAATGTTATTAGGAAAATAAAGCTTTTGTACCAATTAGGTTTAAAACATATATATAGTCCTCTAAAAAGGGTTTTGGGTTAACCCTAAAACAATTGGGTTAACCCAATTGAAAATGGGTCAAGACTTGAAAAAATGTTGAAAATGTTGAATTGTTTTTGTCTGTATTGGTCTGCATTGACCAATGTGGTGACCGATACATGCTCATGGAAAACGAAAATTTAAGTACCGATTTGGCGAAACCGATGCACCAAACCGCTATGAACTTCGGAGGCCATTACTCTCTCGTTTTTGAAGCTATGATGGCATGTGGTAGCTCTTTGTAAAGCTGATTCGATTTTCTACAACTTTGATGAAGAAGTCGTCTCCTAATTCACAGTGGAAGGTGATGTAAGAGATGCATCTTTGGGGTGAACGGTTTGGAGTTTAGAATCTAGCGGATCACAACTTTGCTGGCTCATATCTTGCAACTCCCTTGGGCGTTTAGGGTGATCTTTGGTTTTTTGGAAAGGTTGAATGCATGGCTAAAAGATTATTTAAGATTCCATGATGAAATTTCCATTGTAATATCTCCAAATTTCTTGATCTTTAAAGCTTTGTTGTTTTGGTCCATATTAAGTCTCCTTTTTGGCTCTTTTGCATCCAATTGATCTCTCTTTTGAATTTATTCATCTTCAACACCTAAAATATGAGATGCATATGCAAATGCACAAATACTAACCTAAATTATCATGAATCTAACCTAAATGGATGCAAAAAAAGCTATAAATATGCTAAAATACAAGTATATCAATGCGTTTGACACTAGTATCACCCTCGAAGTGGTTGATAAATGTGTCTCAATCTTCTTTTGCGGACTCAAAACCTTGTATTATTTTAAATTGATCAAGATCAAAAGATGTGAAGATATTCGTGATGGCTTTTGAGTTGTACATTGATGCCATTTTCTCTGCTTCTGTCCATAGTTCACTCGGTTTTGGAATTTCCTTTTGATTTTCATCGAGTATTGTTGGTTCTTTCCAACCTTTGACTACAACAGTCCATGCATCTTCATGAATTCCTCGAAAACATGCGTCATCCGAGTTTTCCAGTGTCCAAAATTACTTTTGTCCAGCGTGACGATTTTGACTTCTCCCTTGATGTATCCATGTCTTCTCCAGGATCTCAACCTGATTATGTTGACTTACTCTGAAACCAATTGTAGTGACTAAGACACAGATACGACTGTGAACCGAATGAAAAGAGATGTTAAAAATACAAACGATTATTAGAAATCATTTCAACACTTAACAAAACTGTTTAATCATATTTATTCAACATCCACACTTGGATTTGAGATTGACCAATTCCTAATCTACCCAACTCACCTCACAACAATAGTCGTGATGCACTATTTGTTCACTCACCAATGAATCCTGAAAAACTAGACCTGATCTTCTTTTGTTTCTCTCAGAAATCAGATCTCTGTTTTTCTTTTGGCGTTGAATGCATAACCCTCTTCGTTTTTCTTCTACGAGATTATATACTCAACTTCCAAATCTTCTTCCTTGATCTTCTCCAAAAAATATATCTTCCAATGTATTCTTTCCAAGATCTTCTCTTAACCACTGAAGTTAATATCTCTTTTTATTACGATATTCTACTAATCTTCCTTTTTTTCTTGTTCACGCCAATATCTTTTCTTTCTCTAAAAGATATTTCGTTTGACTTCTTTTCCACGTCATCAACGTAGCTTCGTCTAGAAACTTCAGACTCAACAAATCCGACAATATTTCTGAGGAGTTTCCAATAAATTTTTTGTTTCATTCATCTGAAACCCGTCAAAAATAGTTGTCTTTAACTAATTTTCTCATCTGAATTTTGCACCAAATTCTACAACAAAACGTAAAATGTTACATGTAACCCGTATATGAACGCTAATGATATGCTCACTATCTTGCTCAGTGTTTTCGAGTTTATTTTGTTCACATTCTTTAAACAAAATCAAAAGGTCTCTTGGTCAAACCAAAGACATGAAGAGTAAAGCAGCTTTATATCTGACTGTATTTGCACGTGCATTTGTGAAGATTTTCAATACTTACTCGTTAATGACAGTATTGTCTTTTGTAATTCTGTAAATAACTATTCTTTCGTATCAGAACAATTTGTTCATCTTGTGAAAAATATACTGTCCCATCTCAAATTTAAAATAAAAGAGCAAATAAATGAATAAGTGATACTAATGCCATATGCACTAAAACACATGTACATCAAGAATCTACGTCTAGTGACATTCGTACAATAAAAAAGTGAGCAACATTATCCATTTATCCTAAAATCCCAAAGGCAAAAGGCACCTTATTCCTTTCTAAATCAGTGATATTTCCATGTGCCTCTTTGATTTTCTACAGAAATTTCATATACAATAAATTGCAGTTTCGTCGAACCAATTATTAAACTTTTGAGCAATGTAAAAGATTGACTGATGTGGAAGGCAAGGGATAATAAAAAAGAAAAAGAAAGATATATGGCACAAATTATACAACAATCGAGTCAATCAAAATCACTTGCGTGAAAAGACTAAACTCTCCTTAGTCTCTCTACCACAGAGATTTAATTTAGCCACTTTGTAGGACAGTAAGTCTCAACATCACACTATTGCATGTAGAGAAAAAGCTTACATTTTTGACCAAATACTTTCCGGAACTCTTTAACATATTTCAATTCAATATGATGAATCAAAAACACAAGCCAATAAAAATTGTTGCGTTACGTGCATATCAAGCCAAACCGAGATATTTCTTTTATGTGAATTCTGAAATCCCGACTTTTTAATTCAATGGTCTTGTATATCATATTTATAATACAAACTAACTTGTTCCTGAATCAATCTAATTTTTATCATAACTAACTACTACATACGACTTTATCAATGAGATTGCAATAATATTAACAGTATCTATAATATATGCCCGATGGCCAATACTCTTCTTTAAGTTGGAACTTGAAATTTAAAATTTCCAACTTGGATGCTAAGATCATAAATTGCACTCGACCAATTGGTTTGGTTAAAACATATGTGCGTTGTTGGCGTGCATTGTTGTTAGAAGGCCATACTTTGCATCCATTACTCGATGGCAGTCTACCTCTATATATATATTGTTCTCTCGTAAAAGATAGAATTAGCCGCTATATAAATTGCCAACTGACATTCACAAAATAATCGAACCTATTCCTCATAAGTCCCAAATCATTTAGTAGTTGCTTCAACCACTCAATCTCTCGAGTAACTACCAACATTTCTCGATACACAAATCTCTGGATAAATGAGGTACCATCCCTTGTTTCTTTGTATTCTAATTGATTAAGATCCACCCAATAAAATAATAAAAGCACTTAGAGATCAATGAGTCATGCAACATGATGTCCAATCTCAAAGTGCAGACTCTAGACCGGGTCATACAAGGAGCTGAATGGAATTAGCCTGAAGCAATTGAGAGATCTGAATGGAGCAGCTAGGATTTCAAGAATCTATTGCGCGTGAACTAATGAAGATCATACTCAGAAAATTTTTTCAACAAAGAGATTTTGTTAAGAAGATACTTGGCTGAGAATATCAAGGAAGATGAATCTCCCAGAAGATCTATAGATTGGAGATTATCTTATTGGTTTACGGTTTTAGGTCGTGTGTATAAAAAGGATCTATGGGGTTCAGAAGAACTTAACACTTAGATCTATATTTGTGGGGTTTTACGTATTTAGCTTTCAAACTCAGAAGGCTGATTGGTGAGTATTCTTACTTCTTCTTGAGAGAGATATGAGTGAGCGTAGGTTAGAAAAGAAGAAGACTTTGATTAAACTTGTAGGATACAATCTAAAGGGTAGTTTATGATTGTGTAAATTCCTTTTGAGTTGAATATTTGTAAAAAGGTTACTTGATAGAGTAATAAAGTGGTATTGTTGGTGTTATTCAAACAATTGAAAGTCTGGTGTTTTTATACTCTAAAATTTGTATAAGAGCAGTTCACCAACTAAATGATTTATCTATCCCGTAATATGTGAGATATAGTGATGAGTATAGATAACAATTAACAGTTTTTGATGTTTAACAAACCATTGATACTTGATGTAAACAACTAGGTATACTGGAAAGTTCAAATGACTCTCAGAGCATTGACATGGATGCGTGGATTGTTGTTGTTGTTGATGGATGGGATCCACCTAAGAAGGTCAATGATAAAGGTGAATATGTACCAAAACCAATGAAAGAATGGATTGATGCTGAAAAAAGTGAATCCAAGTCTAACTCACAGACCCTTACCAAGATATTACGTTCTTTGTCGATTGATGAATTCACCATAGTTCAAGTATGTACAAAAGAAAATGATGCATGGGATATCTTAAAGGTTTTGTTTGAAGGAATAAGTAATGTGAGATATACAAGAATTGATATTCTGGCTTCTGAATTTGAAACCATAACTATGGATGAATATGAGACTATCAATCAATTTAGTTAAAAAATGAGCTCTATGGCTCATGAAGCTATGGTGCTTGGGAAAGTATACAAGGACAAGAAGTTTTTAAGAAATTTCTCATAAGTATGCAAACAAAGTTTCAACCACATATGTTAGCCATTGAAGTTACAATAAAATCAGATGAGATGAAGTTTGAACAAGTTGTGGGAATGATGCAAGCATATGAACTTCAAATCAAGAAAATAAATAAGACAATTGAAAAAGGATAGCTCTTCTTTTGACATCAAAAGTGAATGACCAAGGTGCTGAACTGGAAGATCAAGTTGGATTAATTGTAAAAAAATACTTCAGAAAGATTGAAAGAGGTCAAAAGAGAAAGAATTTCATTAAAAATTGACCGAACCAAGATAAATATGGAAAAAAGGTGAAAATAATGTCTTGAATGTGAAGGTTATGGCCACTCTAAGGTTCAATGTCCAACTCTAAAAAGACGTGGTGCGATTCAATGTTATGAACACAAAAGATATGGGCATACCAGGATTAACTGTGTTGGAAGAACAAGAATGAAAGATAAGTCTTTTCTAAGCTAGAGTGAAAGTGATTTAGATGATGAAAATGAGGAAGAAGAAGTTCTGAATAACTTTGTCTCATTTCTTAGAATCATCCAGGAAGATGATGTGGAAATCGATGGTGAGCAGGAAAATGAATATTATAATGAGATAGATCTATCACTTGAAGAGGAAAAAAACTTATGGTTGAACACTTGATATTGGAAAGTGCAATTGGAAGGATTATGTTCAGGTAATAACTGCTACATATGGAAAGCGAAAAACAAGTGTCTGAGTGTAGTTCAAGACCCCAAAGCACAATTGTGGCATTAGAAACTTGGTCACCTAAATATGAGAACGCTAGTCAAATTGCTCAATCATGAGGTTGTTGGAGGAGTGACAAAGATATCCTTACATCATCTATTTGTTTGTTGACCTTCTTCTCGTGGAAAAAATAAAGGCTTATCACAAGTATGTTTCTAATGTAAAATAAACAAATGCACTAGAATTGATACACATGGATTTGATGGGACCAATATAAGTTGAGAGTCTCATTGGTAAAAATTATATTCTGGTTGTTGTTGATGACTTTACCAGATACACATTGGTCAATTTTGTGAAGGAGAAAACATAAACAGTTCACAACTTTAAGATATTGGCAATACAACTCAAGAATGAAAAAAGCGGAATCAAGACAATTAAGAGTTATCATGGGGTGAGTTTCATAATGAACAATTTGATTCTTTTTGTCACAATGAGGGAATTGTTCATCAGTATTCAGCTCCTCGAACACCACAACATAATGGTGTAGGGGAAAGGAAAAACAGGATACTACAAAAAATGACCAGAGTAATGTTACATGGAAACCAAGTTGCAAAACACTTTTGAGCTAAGTTAACAAAAACTACTTGCTACATAATCAACAGGGTGTATGTTCGAAATGATTCAAATAAAACACCTTATGAAATGTGGAAAGGGAAGAACCAAGCCTAGGGTACTTTCATGTCTTTCGATGTATTTGTTACATATTGAATGATAAAAATCACCTAGGTAAGTTTGACTCAAGGAGTGATGAAGGATTCGTTCTAGGATATCAGGAACAAACATATCATATTGTGTGTTTAACAAACGCACTAATATGGTTCAAAAAACAATGCACCATATTCGGATTGATGGGGTCAAAAATGGTATACTCGAAATCAACGTCGGAGAAGTACGAAAATATCTAAGCGATCGTAATCTCCGAACAAATGCTCTGGTTCCAGATCTTGTCATATAAGGACAAACAGAATCTCGTACGTTTATCTCGCCTATCGGCGAGCTGAACGTGTGCCGTTCAGCTCGCCGATGGGCGATATGGACCAAGAAATCCAACTTGCCCATTGGCGAGCTGAGAAACACACTTTGTTTCGCTTCAGAAAAATCATCTCTCATTTCGTATCATCCTGAGTTTCCATTGGAATTTAACAATGAAAACCATAAGTTGAACATGTGTTGTTCAGCTCGCCAACTGGCATCTGAACTTGCATGGTTCAGCTAACTGGCGAGCTGAACGTGTTTTGTTCAGCTCGCCAACTGGCGAGATACTTTCGTTGTTCAGCGTTTGTATTTTTGCTCGTCCGTAAACTTATCTGTCAAGGTCTTTCATATTTCTCGGATGTTGATTCCGAGAATGCTTTTCTCGATCCCGACGTTGGACGTAAGCGAGTTGTCTTGTCTCGTTAAAACCTTGGTGATAGGAAACCCCAGTGGAAAAAACCTTCTGAACTAAGGACAAAAGAGTGTAGAGATAATCGCTTAGCGATTCTACGATTGTTAGTAAATTCTTCCGAAATATATTCCCTATGATCTTTCAGAAGCATCGTGACTTTAGTTTGTTTGTTCTGTTGATTAGGGTTTGTGCGGTTCGATGCTTGGATCAACGGTTCTGAGACATTAATTTCAACGTGATCGTTTTTGACCCCAACAGTTAGCCCCCCAGCTTGCAAGAATCATTGGAGTATTCTTTTGAGGTATTGAGTTAGGAAAGTTTGGCGAGTTAGGAGGAATTAATGGCTAAAAATTCCGAAGATAAATACTAAAACAAGTTTCTCTATAAGTTTGAGAAGTTACCTTTTTGAATTTCATTCATCCACTTTTCAAGAAATTCTCAAACGTAGAAAATCCTTATTCTCTCAAATCCTTTAATGTTTTCCCATTTTCATTATGAATTCCAGTACAGGAGTTGCCGCGAATGCGTTACTGTCGATCTTTAGTCCCGAAGGCTTACGAGTTCAGGATGGATGCGTGGTGCCAAAAATCATGTTCTGAGATACTCGATAGACCCGAGGGAGGTAGAGGCGTACTAGCTTGAAACATGCGGCCTGGAGGCTCCGCCTCGAGTCATGGTGTCTGTTGAGGCCTAAATTTGGAAAAAACGCTGATAGTCCGAGCGACTGTCGGGAGTCCTTCATGGCTACTATTTGAAACTTTGTAGAGTTCCAGAAGATGTAGTGTTTCGCCTTACAAAGCACGGGGAAAAAATCTTGCGCCCTGCCTCGTGTTTGGTTCACTTGCTACAAGGCATACCTTTTATACTGCAGTTATGGTTTCCCATTCCGGGAGTCATTATAAAATTTTTGAATCAATATGGCTTATCGATTGGCCATATTACACCGCGAGGCCTCTAGCACCTCATCGGCATTTTAGTCTTGAGCTATGAGCGAGGGATGAGTCTAGATGCCGATTATCTAACGGCTTTCCTTTATCCGATGGGTCCGAGTGGTTTGCTACAATACTACATGGTGCCGTGAAATCATATGTCGATCATCAAATTGTTCAAATCCCACCTCGATTGCTACAATACTACGTGGTGCCGCTCCCAAATCCTCTATTCGATTGAAGACTCTACTTTTTCACATAAATTTAAATCTTGTCCATCTCGGTGTTATCGGGATGATCGGTATGCCACAAGGTATCCACGGAGCCGCAACAGTCATCATACTCCTCGAAGGACCAGTACACTTCCTTGAATTGGTCATTTGGCCCAGTCTAGCCTGCCAAAATGAAGTCTGGTCGCCCACGATGAAGTCTGGTAACCTACGATGATGAAGTCCGGTAACCCAAACAAAGTATGGTTGCCCACAACAAAGTCAGGCCATCCATGTTGAAGTCTGGTCGCCCACGATGAAGTTTGGTTGCCCATGATGAAGCCTGGTCGCCCATAAAAAAATCCGGTAACCCACGATGAAGTCTGGTCGCCCACAACAAAGTCTGGTCGTCCATGATGAAGTCTGGTCACCCACAATGAAGTTTGGCAATCCACGAAGACAAATTCTGTTAATCCACGATGAAGTCTGGTCGCCCACGATAAACTCTGGTTGCCCACGACAAACTCTGGTCATCTACGATAAAGTTTGATCTTCCACGAAAAACTCTGGTTGCGTACGACAAAGTACGATCGCCCACAACAAAGTCTAGTCGCCCGCGATAAAGCTTTGGAATTTTAATCCATCGATTCCGCCTAACTTACTTAACTAATACGTCGGAAGAACATTTCAACGATTCTTACGAGCTGGGGGGCTTACTGTTGGTGTCAAAAATGGTCACGACAAAATCTATGTCTAAAAACCGTCATTGAAATATTCTTCACACAATCCGAACATCACACCGCAATATTCGTATCATCCCGATAATTCTAATCAAGTTGCGATACTTCCGAAAGATCTCAAAGGATATGTTTTGGAAGAATTAGACAGCAATCTTTAAATAACAAAGCGATTATCTCTACACTCTTTTGTCCTTAGCCGAGAAGGTTTTGTCCCACCGGGTTTTCCTATCACGAAGGTTTTAACGGGCAAGATAATCCGTTTACGTCCAGTGTTGGGGTCAAAACTAGCATACTCGACATCAATGTCCAAAAAATATGAAATATCTCTGACAAATTTGTTTTGGAATAACCAGGAGCAATCATAATCCCCGAACAAACGCTTTGGTCATGAATCTTATAATTTATGGAAAACATGCTTACATATGCACCGTATACGTTTACAAAAGTATGTTCAACACATTTACGATACGCGTTCAACACATTTATAACACATGTACACGCTCAAGTAGATATGTTCAACATATACGCTCATCTGAAGTCTTGAAGACAATTGCGTCTTATTGGCTATCTTCATTTTGGCTCGGGAAAGGGATCGATTGATCCATGGACGGATCGATCGATTCTTCGTTCTTCTTCTTTTGAGATCGATTGATCCATGATAGGATCGATCGATCTGATCATACATAAGTTTTACAGTGCATTGGATCGATCGATCTGGCCTAGATCGATCTCTTCCTATATGCTTCTATGGATCGTTCCGCTCATCTTTGTTTTGTCCATTTGCACTTGAATATATATGAAAATATACCAAAAACACAAAGAAAACACTTGGATAATGCCAAATAGCAAATATAAATACCCACTATAAAGCATTAAAACTGATTGATATCAGAAGACAATTCGCTTACATCCAGTATCGGAATCGAGACGAACATAATCAATATCAATGTCAGAAGAATATAAAAGGCCTTGAAGAATACCTTTACGGACAAGGAAAACCACATAGGCTGAATATAGGATGTTCAACTCCCAAACTGGTGAGCTGACTTCATCACGAATCTCTTGTCTATCGTTTTGTATCATTCGTATTTTGTTGGAATTCTGCAATAAGAATCATAAAACTCGCATAGGTCCTGAAGTAATCATATAAAAGATTCCAGTTATCCCGAACACCGAGATCACCTTAGCTATACAATTATTTCCTATGAATTGCGGAAGAATCATGAAATGTTCTCGTATGGAGTTAACCGTATAAATAGAAAATTGTTTTCCGCAATGCCAAGGACTACCTTAACTATACGATTAAAATCGTTATTCTTTGGAATGGCCATAAGGAAACAGTCGTATTTATCGATCGTGTAAAACGATAAATAACTAACTTGAACATCGATGTTATCTCACTCATACGATCGGTGTAATCTTTCCAAAAAGTCTCGATCGTAACATCTTACTAAAGCTCAGTTCTCCGATGAGAACCATAAAAATTTCCTAAACCATAAAACGATCCAGCGAGGTCTAAAATATGATAACGGCACACTTACGACTGTAGCCAATAATTGACCCCAAGCATGATGGCAATCAAAGCTTGTGTTGCAAGCCAATAAGAAATGGAAGAAATTCAGAAAAAGAAGATTTTTGCATGAGAATAAACCAAAAAAGGAAGATTTCTAGGCAGGAAAGAAGGTGAAAAAGGAAGACAAATCAACCCTGAAGCCTGTCTAAGAAAGATGAAGAGGAAGGACACAGACACGTTGAATTCTCCAAACCAAAATACTTAGGGTTTAGACTTTTTTTTCGTTCTTAGCAGGCTACGATCCATTGTTAGATCTTGGATACTCGCTGACAGATTCTTGCAGCTGAGACTATCATTTAATTATAACACGCTCATACGATTCAGAATAAGAAACCTCTTTTGCCCTCTTTTTCATATTCTTAAATTCGTACTTTGATTCCTTTTTTTGCGTATTTTTATCTTGTTAACGTTTGACTAAAAAAATCCAGGATTTCTTGAAAATTGGGGTTCTCTCTTATTTTCTGTAACTAACGGAAATCAACGGTGTGCATTTTGGTTGGCACAGTTGTTGTGTCAGAGAAACCAGTGAGTGGTTTTAGCGTGGGTGCCGCGCTGGTAGCATGATGAAACTATGATATTATTGCCTGGACTTCCATAGCAGTTTTTGCGTTGTAGTCGCGGAGGTCGTGAATTTCATTGAAGTATGGCTTTTAGAACTTGTTGGTGTTTATCATAGATTTTCCAAGCCTGCTCCTCGACCAATTCTTCTTGTTCTACCCAGTAGAGATTTTCTTCTTCTATCATGTGTTTGTCAAACTGATGATCTTTTTCGGTCGAGCGTTCGTTTCTTCCCAAGGTAAGTCGTTCGTCTTTGTTCTCTTTTTTTTCCCCACCTAAAGGAGGAAGGTTGTTGACATTTTTCAGCATCCCATATAGAGTTATCTTGTCGGGATTTTGTTAGACGGTTCCTTTTGCGTGTTTTGCATCCTGTCGAGCGGAGTCGCAAAATCGAGTCTTCTTCCGTGGAGTTTGGTAGTTCCACATGAAAAGATATTTCTGGTCCTCGTAGTTAGGGTTTCGACCTATTTTGCGAGAGAGCTTGTCATCTTATCTTGTTTCTTCGACTTCTTTTCGAGAGATGAGAACATCTTCTTAATATCCTCGAACGCTGTAGTGTTTGCGTCAGCGTTGGCTGCAGTGACGTTCATTGGCAGAGTTTTCTCAATGTTGTCATTCAGTGGAAGACTGTCACGAGCTGGTTGGTCGTTTTGGCTTTCAGTAGCCATGTTTGAACTCTTTGTTTGACATAAAAGAAATATCATGTCCCCCTCCTTCTAGCGCCAAACTGTGGGAACCGAAATTCGCACTGTTCAATTTTCGTTAGTAAAGGAATAACATAAAAAAATATCAGAACACGATGAACAATAACAAGATAAGAAATTGAAAGTACAAAAAGGGGTAAAAAAATTCTTATTCCGAAATCTCGTGAGCGTGTTATAATCAGGTGATAGCCTTGGCCGGAAGAACAGTCGGCGAGTATCCTAGAACTAACAACAGAGATTGTGAGTTACCTAATTGAGTCGCAGCTCACTAGCAAGAAGGAAAAATAATGTAAAAGCCCTAAGTATTTTAGTGTGGAGAATTGCACAAGTGGTGCTCTTCCTCTTTGTTTCTCTTATATAGGATTTAGGGTTGATCCATCTTTCGTTCCTCTGCGGAAATCTTCCAATTCTGGTTTATTCTTCTGCGGAAAATTTTATTTTCTGAATTTTTTCCATTTCTTCTTGGCTTGTAGGAAAAGCTACAACCATCGTTGCGCTTGGGCTTGATCCTTGTCTGGAATCTAAGTGGACCGTTATTGTGTTTTAGGCTTCGTTGGGCTGTTTTACGGTTTAGGTGATATTTACGATTCTCGTCAGAGAACTGGCCTTTCGCACAATAACACAGTAGAAACTTTGGGGAAAGATTAAATTGATCGTATAAACTGTTGGGATCAAAAAGAGTACACTCGAAATCAATGTCTGAGAAATACGAAACAATCTAACCATCCTCGATCAACGAAATAAACAAACTATATTCGCGTCGCTTCTGAATGATCATAGAAGATTTGTTTCGGAAGAATCAAGTGACAATCATAGTATCGCTAAAAGATTAGCTCTGCACTCTTTTGTCCTTAGTCGAGAAGGTTTTTTCCCATCGGGTACTATCACCAAGGTTTTAGCGAGGTACGAAAATCCGCTTACGCTTAGTATCAGGATCAAGACGAACATAATCGGTACTAATGTCTAAATAATATAAAAGACCTCGACGGATACGTTTACGGACAAAAACATATACGCCGCACGACCAACATTCAACTTGCCAACCCGGGAGCTAAGATACGCAAGTTAAGCTCGCCAGTTGTCGAGCTGATCGTCTCATGGATATTACGTCTCTCATTTTGTATTGTTTCGTGCTTCCATTGGAAATTTACAATAAAAATCGTAAGGCTTCCATAAGTCATGAAGTCCAGTTATCCTGAACATCGAGATCGCCTTACCTATACGATTACCTCCTACGACTTGCGAAAGAATCGCGAAAAATTCTCTTATTGTGTTAATCGTACAAAATGATAGTAGTTTGCCGAAATGCCAAAGATTGTCTTAACTATACGATTAAGATCGTCTTTCTTCGGAATGGTCATAAGGACATGCTCGTATTTACCGATCGTTTAAAACGATTAACAGCTAACTGAAACGCTGACGTTATCTCACTCGTACGATAGATATAAAATATATGCAAAGTCTCGATCGTATCACTATACGAAAGCTCGATTCTCTGATGAGAACCAAAAAAATCTCCTAAACCGTAAAATGGCCCAACGAGGCCTAAAATATGATAATGGCCCACTTACGACTCTAGTCAAGAACCAAGCCCACACAAAATGGCGGTCAAAACTTGTCCTGTAAGGCGAGAAGAAATGGAAGAATCCAAAAAAGGAAGATTTGCGCAAAAGAACAAACTAGAAAAGAAATATTTCCGCGAAGGAACGGAAGATGAAAAAGGAAGATGGAGCAATCTTGAAGCTTATGTAAGGGAGAGGAAGAGAAGGAGCACAAACATTTTTAATTCTCCAAACCGAAATACTTAGAGATTTTAGACTTTTTTTTCCGTTCTTGCTAGTGATATGAGACTCAATTAGGTTACTCATATTCAGAATAAGATTTATTTTTCCCTCTTCCATTCTTTTGATTTCGTATTTGTTATATTTTATTATCGTGTTATGATCATTCCGCGTTTGACTCACTGAAATCCGGGATCTCTGGAAATTGTGGTTCTCTCTGATTTTTCGTAACTAACGGAAATCAGATAATGCGAATTTCGGTTCCCACAGTTATGAGCTAGAAGGAGGGGAAAGTGATTACTTTCACATCAAATCACAGATCATTCACAAAAAGATGTCTTATTCAACAAACGGTTCTATCTTCTCTATCAAGGATATCGGAAGGGTTTTAATCGACATTGGATGCTCAGCAAATATTATCTTCAAAAACACACTCAAAAGAATGAAAATCGAACTCTCTGTTATATTGGAGAATCTTATCCTGCTAGTAGGGTTCTCAAAAGATAATACGATGATCCTCGATTCAATTAACCTCACGGAGCTAGGAGCATCACGAAAAACGTAGAGTTTCTAGTTGTGGACTGCCTCGCTTCATATAAAGTGATCATGGGTGTCCCATGGTTGAACTCCATGCAAGCTATATCTCCCACGAATCGATCCAAGGAATTAAGAGGATATCGCAGGCATGCCTTACCGCAAAACAAAAATGGAAAAGTGCAATTGTAGAAACCATCGCCGAAAACATAAGGCAAAGGCTCCATCGAAAAAACCCCAGAGTAGGATCAAACAGAGATCTTCTGGCAATCACGGAAGGCCGAAACTCTAGAGGGGAAGAAAAAACCAACCTGCTAACCCGTCATCTCAGTATGCTTAGACAAAAAGTTTCCTGAGCGTTGCGTCAAGATTGACACTACCTCTGTGATCCCATTAAAACAAAACTCATATCTTGCTTGAAAAAGAACCTCCAAACATTCTCATGGACCGCAGAGGATATGCAAGGGATCGATATAAATGTAACTTGTCACGAACTTAACATCGACCCAAACTTTAAATCCATCAAGTAGAAAATGGGAAGATTGGGCCCGGAACGTGCCACCGCGGTCAACGACGAGGTCGAAAAACTTCTCAAACTCGGATCGATAACAGAGGTTAGGTACCACGACTGACTCGCTAATCTCGTAGTGGTTAAGAAGAAAAATGGAAAGTGGCGGGTCTGCATTGACCTCACCAACCTCAATAATGCGTATCAGATGGACAATTTCCCGCTATCGCATATTGACCTTCTAGTAGACGCCACATCATAAAACAAGCTACTATCTTTTATGGACGCCTTCTCAGGCTACAATCAAATCATGATGAATCCCGATGCTCGCGAGAAAACCGTTTTCATCATCGACCTTGGTACTTACTGCTACAAAGTGATGCCCTTCAGCCTGAAAAATGCCGATGAAACTTATTAATGACTTGTCAATCGAATGTTCTCTCAAGAACTCGGAAAGACTATAGAGGTATACATCAATGACATGCTCGTAAAGTCCCTAGAAGAAAAAAACCATGTCACCAATTTGCAGAGATGTTTCGAGAAGCTGAACTATCATAACATGAAACTCAACCCGGAAAAATGTAGATTCTCCGTGGCATTCGGGGAGTTCCTTGGATATCTTGTCACATACCAAAGGATCAAAGATAATCCAAAAAAATCACCTCATTGATCGAAATGGCTTCCCCAAAAAACAAGCGAGAGTTTCAAAGGCTAATGGGAAGGATTGCTGCGCTTAACCGGTTCATTTCACGATCGACGGACAAATGCCTCCCTTTCTATGAAATTTTGAAAGGAAATAAGAAGTTCGAATGGTCGGAGAACCCCTATTCCTGTATATCACAGTGTCAACAATAGCCATGAGCGGTTTCCTTATCAGAGAAGAACACGACAAGCAAAAACCAATATTTTACATAAGTAAAACCTTGCTAGACGCCGAGACATGATACCCGCTTATGAAAAAAAATTGGCACTCACCGTCGTAATATTAGCACGGAAACTAAGACCATATTTCCAATCACATATGATAATCGTCCTCACCTCATTCCCATTACAAACAATCTTGCACAGCCCCAGTCAATCAAGCATATTAGAAAAATGGGCAATCGAGCTAAGCAAATACGATGTCGAGAAGAGAAACATGAGAAACTCCTTTCGCTCTCGTATACGAATAAGAATGAATAATCTCCGACAAAGTTGAATTCTCGAAAATACGTAGAAAACTGCTCCTAAAACAAGAAAAAACAAACAGTCTAATGCTGTTAGCCAATCTCAACCTTGTCACGGAGCGCCGAGACCGCGCCCTCATACGAATCCAAAATTACCAGCAAACGGCCGCAAAATACTATAACTCAAATCTACGAAGTTGCAGGTACAAGGAAGGCAACCTAGTTTTACGCAAAGTCTTCCAAAACACTGCAAAACAAAAAGTAGGAAAACTGGGAGCCAACTGGGAAGGACCATACAAAATCACGAAAATAGTCTGACCAGGCGCATACAAAATCACTACGATACAAAACGATAAGATTACCGAGAACCTAGAACTTGATGCACCTCAAAAAATACTATCACTAAGCAATGACACACTAACAAACTGAACTACAAGATGACTTGATCCCGGAAAAGGGTACGTAGGCAACTTTTCACAAGAAAAGTGCAGCCATCTCTCTCTCTAAAAAAGCGGGGGAGTGGGTAGACGTATACTCGTATATTCCTATATTTCAAAATATTTGCATCTATGTACTCGATCTTTTCAAAACTTTTCCGCAATAAGAAAATCTCATTCTAACTTAAACTTTTTTGCATCTTTTTAAGATTCACACATATTCAATTTCACTCAAACAAAAAACGCTTAAGTGACAACAAAAGCCATCGTATAACGTGGAAGCGAAAATGATACGATCACTTCTTTCAACGAAAACTCAAACACCATCCTTGGTCGCAAAGACAAGCACGCCTTTGGACAAATCGCAAGAAAATTTCTTGAGCACATCCTAAAATGCAATACATTCGAACGGAAAAAGAACTTTTGGGAAAAGCGAGACGTTGTGAAATACCAAAAATAAACTTCTGAATTTGTACGAACACAGTCTATGCAGTCTCTAAAACCAAAACGAGCAAAGACTTGCTCCTATATTGAACCCGTCGATTGGCCCCGACGGACGAACTAGTTACCTAACCTTTTGTAAGATTTGTTCTCACACACCCATCGCTATGAAAACTAAAATTTTGGTCAGCACATCCGAACGGTTTAAAAATTTTCTTCGAAGACATGCTCGTTTCCTGATCGATGCGAGTTTATCGCAAATTCCAATACTGAAACAAAATCAGGTTGAAATCAAGAACATGATACGTAAGCCAGGATTGTGTCGCACCCGTAAAATCAAGAGTAAACCTAGGTCTTGCCACAAACCCAACACACTGGTCTCTAATATCTCTAGACATAGTATTAAAAATTGATACGAGATCACTAAACTTGTCTCTTTGTTTACACCCGCAAATTCACAAAACCTGAAAACTGAATTTTTCGGAAAAACTCGCATACGAAATGTATAAATGGACATAGCGACCAACAGAAAACGAGATGCGAACTAACTAATACTCATAACTCCAACTCAATAACACTAAAAAAATACGAAAGCGCAATTCATTTATGTAAAGAAGTGAAGCGGCAAAGAGAACCTGAAGCCACAATCGGCCAGGCGAACTATTTAAAATGGCTAAACTAGGCCAAAACAAATAGATTCAAATAACTTAAATTTAAAACTTAAAATTTTGTAAAAAGGAAAACACCTTCACTCGCTTCGTGGGGCTCAACATCCTTGCAATCACGCTCCATCCGACCATCAGAAGACTCATAAGGGAAATATTATCAACGCCCGGTTTGGTTTCAACCATCAGAACTGCATGAGTCGGTGAACCGATTGTCGTCTACGCCCTGTTTGGTTCCTTCATTAGAGAGCTCAACGTCTTTCTGAGGTCGCTCTTGAGCTGGCCGATCTGAGCTTGGAGTAGAGATACCTATGAGGCATGGGCGCTATCGATCACTCCTAACTTCATCTCCAACGCAAAAATTTCTCCTCTGGCTGTGCAAGCCTCTCTGAAAAACTCTTCATCTCTGATCCACAGTCGCTGAATATCCTGCCGATCAAAGACACGAGCTGTGCAAAAGCAAAAAGAAGGATGAGAAAATAATAGACACAAAAAACAGAACATGGTGCGAATAGAAACCTTGGTGAGATGTTGTGACACCGTCCTTGAGCTCAAAGCTCTTTGCAGAGGAGGTCCGGTCTCCGCTCCTTTCGCACACCTCCTTTCCCTGGTTGCTCTGGAGGCAGGGAAAGACCTCTTGCATACCTCAGTAGTAGGCAGCCCCAGGACAATCTCCTGATTGATAGGAGGAGGAGGAGGCAATGAATCAGTCCCTTGCTCGAAACCTCTGATGGGAATTGGAGTTTTCAAAGAACTCGTCCAAGGAATTGCTTCGTGATTCTGGTCGGGCAGAGAAGGGGGCACCAAGTCAGGCACGACAACCAAAATTATGATTAGGATTGAGGAATCCATCGAAACAATAGAGGCGGGACAGTCGCTCACTACATAGCGGCGAGACATCTCCTCTTGGAATCGCTTTGTGAAACGGAGAATCAGAGGAACCTCCTGGAAAATTACTATGCACGGCGGCACTGTTGGGAGGAAGTATGAATGAATGAAATGAAGGTTGAGAACCCATTACTCATAGATAAAAGTTTCCGCAATAAAATAATCATAAATGTTTTTGGGAAACTTCTCAATTGTTTAGGTCAAAAACAACACCCTCGGGATCTACTTCCAAGATAAACGAATCAATATGAGCATTACTAATCCGCAGAGTAAATGAAAAAATTCACGATACATACGAAAGACTAGTGACAGTGGATTTCAGAAGAATCGAGCAACGACCATAAAAACGCAAAGCGATCATCTCTGCACTCTTTTGTCCTTAGTCGAGAATGGTTTTTCCCACTGGGTTTTCCTATCACAAACGTTTTAACGAGAGAAGATGGTCTGCCTAATAAGAACGAATGTCCAACGAGTACGGAAAACATCAACGAATAAGTGATCTTCGTATAAACTCTTTAATCCCGAATATCTCTGCGGAAAACATGAACCTTCCTCAAATACGAATAATCGAGATGTCTTCGGAAATATGTTCATCTCGCCAGTCAGCAAGATGAATAAGAAATATTTCATCTCGCCAACTGGTGAGATGAATTTGCACACGAAATTCATTCCGCTAGTTGGCGAGATGAATTTTCATAAGAAATTCATCTCACTAGTTGGCGAGATGAATCTGCACATGAAATTCATCTCGCCAATTGGCGAGATGAATCTGAGAATTCATCTTGCTAGTTGGCGAAATGAATTTGCACATGTACTTTGTATCATTCTTAATGAACCGTCTCTTGTTTCGTATCGTTTTAAGTCTCTGTTGGAGTTTTACAATGAAAATCGTAAAAACCGTTTCTTTCGTACGATGAGTTCCTACGACTCGCAAAAGAACCGTGAAATCTATTCATATTAACCGGACGTGTAAAATGATAGTGGTTAACTTAAACGTCAATGTCCTCCTGTCTATGACCTTTCCGCCAAAATATCGATTGTATTGTTGTGTGAAAATCGATTAAATTGTAAAACAGCCCTACGAGGCCTAAAAAACGACCACAACCCACTTACGATTCCATATGGGAAACGAGCCCAAACGTACTGACAGTCGAAGCTTGTCTTGCAAGCTGAAGAGAAATAGAAGAAATCCAGAAAAAGCAAGATTTTTGCAGAAGAATCCATCAAAAAAGGAAGATTACCGCAAAGGAACGGAAGATGGAGCAATTCGAGAGTCTATATAAGAGAGATCAAGAGATGGTTCAAGACACGTTCGAATCTCTCCACACCATAATTATCTAGTTTTTTTAGATTACTTTTCCGTTCTTTCTAGTGAGCTGCGACTCGATTAGGTTATTCAGTATTTGTCGTTAGTTCTAGGATACTCGTTGACTGTTCTTGTGACCAAGGCTATTGCCTGATTGTAACACGCTCACGAGATCTAGAATAAGATTCTTTTCCCTCTTTACGTATTCTTAAATTCATTTTCTTATAAGTTATTTTCATACTTTGATCTTAAATCGTTTAACTCACAGAAATTCAAGATCTCTAGAAAGTTAGAGTTCTTTCTGATTTTCCGTAACTAACGGAAATCGACATTGCAAATTTCGGTTCCCACAGTTTTGCGCTAGAAGGAGGGGGCAAGTGATTTCTTTCACATGAAACCATAGGTAAGTCACGAAAAAGGTATGTCTTACTCAATAAATAATTTCATCGTATCTTTCGAGGATAAAGCAACGACCACTCAGGCAAACCCTCATAACGACCTCCTCGTTATTGAGTTAACAATAGATGATATCGATCTCTCAAGGGTGTTAACCGACACCGGCTTCTCAACGAATATAATCTTCAAAAATAGTCTTGAAAGAATGAAAATCGAACTCTCTGACGTATTGGAGAATCCTATCTCACTAGTAGGGTTTTCAGGAGATACTACGATGACCCTCAAGTTGCGATTCGCTAAACATGATGGGCATCAAGTTGTCCGAAGTCACACCCACGCTAAAGCCACTCACCGGTTTCTCCGCACAACAACCATGACTCTCAGATCAATTCAAATTCCCTTCATGGCAAAGGAAGTCACCAAAATTGTTGATTTTTTGGTAGTCAATCATCCTGCCATCTACAACGCGATCGTCGGAACACATTGGATAAATTTCCATGAAGACAGTCCTCTCAACTTACCACTTGGGCATCAAAATCCCGACGCCCCATGAAATATCCGCAATCTGGGGATGTCAAAAACAAGCGAGACTCTGCTTCTTAGCCAAGCATAAACTAAGACGGGTCACGATGACACCAGTGATCGGACCAAAACGAACGAAAACAACTCAGGCGTATACCGAAATGTTTTTGGAAAAACCTGACAGTGCTTTAGAAAAACACAAACCAGATTCGTCAACTCCATAAATGGTTTAACCTAAGGAAGGCGACCAAACCTCCGAGCTCAATATCCCAGACCAAAAGGCGCAAACAATGCCCGAAAAACTCATCGACCCAACTGTAGCCACCGCAGCTAAAACGGATGACGCAACATCGCCAAACGAGTAATCTGACTCACGGAAACAAACTGAACTAGAAGAAGGATTGATCCCCGAAGGGGTATGTAGGCAATTTTTTGGCGAGAAAAGTGCAGTTGTCCCTCTTATCGAATATAAGCGGGGGGGGGGGGGGGGGGGGGTNTACTCCCATATTTCAAATATCCGCATTCACTTACTTGATATTTTTTGAAAATTTTCCGCAATAAGACCCACAAACATATTCTACACATCATGGCTAAATATAGAAATCAAATATTCGCTCAAAAATGCCCAAGTAAATAACTCGACAACATTTCACAATTTGACAGCGCTTACAAAACGACTCTCGTAAATAAAACAAAAATCAAACAATTCAACATCTAAACAGAAACAACAGTTTTGGTCACGAACATCCGCAAACAAACTAAAATGATTTTCAACTGAATGGTAAAAATAAAAACTTACAGCACCGGTAAAATATCTTTTAGTCCGCCAACATATCGAGCAAGAAATGCAGCATATCAAAAGAAAAATCAATCTTTAGCATCGCGAGACGTCGCAAATGCTTGACTAACAATTTTTCGACAAAAATACCTTCCTCGATGAAAACACCATCCTGGAAGACAAACATTCATACGCACTAGCATCTTCTCAAATGCACATCCTTCGCGAAAACTCAAAACGGTAACATCTACCATCATGTTTGTTGCTGATCACAACAGACTTCGAAACTCCAACGAACACAGTCGCCCCAGACTTCAAAACCAAAAGGAGCAAACACTCACTCCTATATCTAACCCGTCGATTGGCCCTAACGAATGAACTAGTGACCTAACCTTTCGTAAGATCGGTTCTCGTACATTCGACATAAGGATAAGGCGCTATAAAAACCAAAATTTTGGTCAACACTTCCGAACTACTTAGAAACTGTCTTCGGAGAGATGCTCGGTTCCCGATCGATGCGAGTCATATAAGCGGAGAACCTATCGTAGACTCCAATATTGAAATAGAGCCAGGTTAAAATCGCAAAAGGGATACATAAGCCGAAATAGTCACCGCACGCCTTAAAACCGAGAGTTTGCCTAGGTCTTGCCTTAAACCCATCACAATAGTCTCTAACATCTATAGATATAGTATTAAAAATTGGTACGAGATCCCTAAACTTGTCTCATTGCTCACACAAAAAATCCGAATAACTCAGAAATTAGATTTTCCGAAAAACTCGCATCCGAAACGGATAAGCTAAATGTATCGACAAATCAGAGAATGTAATGCAAATTAACTATTCGTACGGTCACACTCGGCAAAATTCATAATCTAAATAGGGAACGTACTCTCTTTGTGCATAAAATTTTGCTCCTCATGAGTCACAGTCGAAGAAGCCAAAAACAAGACCGCCACGTCTTTATCACCGCAAGTGAAATGGGGATCAGAGCCCAATGCTCCCAAATCCTCTATTCGATCGAAGACTCTACTTTTTCACATAAACTTAAATCTTGTCCATCTCGGTGTTATCAGGATGATTAGTATGCCACAAGGTATCCACGGAGCCGCAACCGTCATCATACTCCTCGAAAGACTAGTACACTTGCTTGAACTGGTCATTTGGCCCAGTCTAGTCTGCCACAATGAAGTCTGGTCGCCCATGATGAAGTCTGGTAACCTACAATGATGAACTTCGGTAACCCAAACAAAGTCTGGTTGCCCACAACAAAGTCAGGCCATCCACGATGAAGTCTGGTCGCCCACGATGAAGTTTGGTAGCCCATGATGAAACCTGGTCACCCACAAAAATGTCCAGTAACCCACGATGAAGTCTGGTCGCCCACAATCAAGTCTAGTCGCCCACAACAAAGTCTGGTCGTCCATGATGAAGTCTGGTCGCCCACAATGAAGTTTGGCAATCCACGAAGACAAATTCTATTAATCCACGATGAAGTTTGGTCGCCCATGATAAACTATGGTTGCCCACGACAAACTCTGGTCATCTACGACAAAGTTTGATCTTCCAAGACAAACTCTGGTTGCCCATGACAAAGTAGGATCGCCCACGACAAAGTCTAGTCCCCCGCGATAAAGCTTTGGAATTTTAATCCATCGATTCCGCCTAAATTACTTAACTAATACGTCGGAAGAACATTTCAACGATTCTTACAAGCTGGGGGCTAACTGTTGGTGTCAAAAATGGTCACGAAAAAATCGATGTCTAAAAACGGTCATTGAAATATTCTTCACACGATCCGAACATCACACCGCAATAGTCGTATCATCCCAATCATTCTAATCAAGTTGCGATACTTCCGGAAGATCTCAAAGGATATGTTTTGGAAGAATTAGACAACAATTGTTAAATAACTAAGTGATTATCTCTACACTCTTTTATCCTTAGTCAAGAAGGTTTCTTCCCACCGGGTTTTCCTATCACTAAGGTTTTAACGGGCAAGATAATCCGTTTACGTCCAGTGTTGGGGTCAAAACTAGCATACTCGACATCAATGTCCAAGAAATACGAAATATCTCGAAAAATTTGTTTTGGAATAACCAGGAGCAATCATAATCCCCGAACAAACGCTTTGGTCATGAATCTTATCATTTACAGACAACATGTTTACGTATGCACCATATACGTTTAAGAAAGTATTTTCAACACGTTTACGATACGCGTTCAACACATTTATAACACATGTACACGCTCAAGTAGATATGTTCAACACATACTCTCATCTCAAGTCTTGAGGAAAATTGCGTGTTTTTGGCTATCTTCATTTTGGCTCGGGCAAAGGGATCGATCGATCCATGGACGGATCAATCGATTCTTCGTTCTTCTTCTTCTGAGATTGATCGATCCATGATAGGATCGATTGATCTGATCATACATAAGTTTCACAGTGCATTGGATTGATCGATCTGGCCTAGATTGATCTCTTCCTATATGCTTCTATAAATCAATCCGCTCGTCTTTGTTTTCTCCATTTTCACTTCAAAATATATGAAAATATACCAAAAACACAAGGAAAACACGTGGATAATGCCAAATAGCAAGTATAAATACCCACTATAAAACATTAAAACCGAGTGATATCAGAAGACAATTCGCCTACATCTAGTATCAGAATCGAGATGAACATAATCGATATAGATGTCTGAAGAATACAAAAGGCCTTGAAGAATACCTTTACAGACAAGCAAAACCACATACGCTAAATATAGGATGTTCAACTCCCCAACTGGTGAGCTGACTTCATCACGAATCTCTCGTCTATCGTTTTGTATCATTTTGTATTTTGTTAGAATTCTGCAATAAGAATCATAAAACTCGAATAGGTCCTGAAGTAATCATATAAAAGATTCGAGTTATCCCGAACACCGAGATCACCTTAGCTATACAATTATTTCCTATGAATTGCGGAAGAATCATGAAGTCATCTCGTATGGAGTTAACCATATAAAAATAAAATGGTTTTCCGCAACGCCAAGGACTACCTTAACTATACGATTAAAATCGTTATTCTTTGGAATGGCCATAAGGAAACACTCGTATTTATCGATCGTGTAAAACGATAAATAACTAACTTGAACATCGATGTTATCTCACTCATACGATCGGTATAATCTTTCCAAAAAGTCTCGATCGTACCATCTTACTAAAGCTTAGTTCTCCGATGAGAACCATAAAAATTGCCTAAACCATAATACGATCCAGCGAGGCCTAAAATTTGATAACGGCACACTTACGACTCTAGCCAATAATTGACCCCAAGCATGATGGGAATCAAAGCTTGTGTTGCAAGCCAAGAAGAAATGGAAGAAATTCAGAAAAAGAAGATTTTCGCATGAGAATAAACAAAAAAAGGAAGATTTCTACGCAGGAAAAGAAGGTGAAAAAGGAAGACGAATCAACCCTGAAGCCTGTCTAAGAGAGATGAAGAGGAAGGACACAGACTCGTTAAATTCTCCAAACCACAATACTTAGGGTTTATACTTTTTTCGTTCTTAGCAGGCTACGATTCAAGTAGGTTATTAGTTCCACTGTTAGATCTAGGATACTCGCCGACGGATTCTTGCAGCTGAGACTATCATTTGATTATAACACGCTCATACGATTTAGAATAAGAAACCTCTTTCGCCCTAATTTTCATATTCTTAAATTTGTACTTTGATTCCTTTTTTGCGTATTTTGATCTTGTTAACGTTTGACTGAAAAAAAATCCAGGATCTCTTGAAAATTGGGGTTCTCTCTTATTTTCTGTAACTAACGAAAATTAACAGTGTGAATTTCGGTTGCCATAGTTGTTGTGCCAGAGAAACCAATGAATGTTTTTAGCGTGGGCGTGAATTCAGACACTTTGATTCCCATCCTTTTTTAGTGTATCGTAAAAAATCACATTTACGGTACATCCTGTATCTACGAGGATTCTTGTAACCTCGGGGTCTCTTATAATGAGATCGATTAGAGAGGGTCGCTATGAGGGGTGTCTATTTCGACAGCTTCGCTTTCCTAGAAAGTAATTGCGTTATTTAGAGAATTGGAATATGAGAAGAAAAGGTGATCGGTCCAGTTGGCACTTGATTCAGTTTAGCGATGATATGCTTTTATTCCGGAGATGCTGTCTAGACATCGCTGACTTTGTCCTCAGGCTCTCTTCCGCGCCTCCCTTCCATTCGGGGACCCTAGGTGTTTTATTTCCTTGTGGTGCCTGGTCGGACCTAGGCGGTCGGTTGGTTTCTCTGATGAGATTGTTTACCTTGGATATTTCCGACATCTCTCATGAGAGTAGTTTTGGCGTTAGCTTTGCTCCAAGAACTTTGCATTTTGTTGTGCAATGATCCTTTGTTTGGTGGAACTCGTAGAAGGCGTTTTTGTCGTAAGAGAAGTTTTGAGTCTAGGTGTTACCCTGTGATCTTCTTCGTTCAAACGATGGGTTGATAGTATAGTTATGCTCTTCCTGAAGGTCCTCTCCCTTGTGATAGACAAAATTGTTGTTACGAAGATTTTTCTTTCTTGATTTTTGCTCTGTTGGCGCGTCTTTTGCATATGCCTTTGCCGACTTATGTTTATGTGGCATAACTTTTATCTCCTCTTGGATGGTGATGAAGTCCTTGGCCTTATGAAGAGTGTCCTGGATTGAACGCGGTTTTCCGAGGGCTATCCACTTTCTGGATTTTGACTTGTAACAGAGGGTGTTTAGAGCGCATCTATGGCTACCTTATCGCCAACCCTCAGTGGCTCTAGACATCATTACCTTTAATCGTTTCATGAAATCTCGGAGAGATTCATCATCCCTTTGGGACAAGCTCCACAGGTCGACATCCGAAGTTTCTCTATTCATAAATATAGAGTATTGTTTAAGGAATTTCTCAGAGAGTTGTCGGAAGCTTCCGATGGATTTGCATTTTAGTCGAGAGAACCATTCAAGAGCCGCTCTCTGGAGGTGTTTGATGAAAAAGAGACAAAAGCCTGCGCCTTTTTCACCCTCCTTAAGTTTGGACCTCGCCATCACGATGACTGTTGGAAAAATGAATTCGCACATGTACTTTGTATCATTCCGAATGAATAGTCTCTTGTTTTGTATAGTTCTAAGTCTCCGTTGGAGTTTTAAGATGAAAATTGTTAAACCCGTTCCTTTTGTACGATGACTTCCTACGACTCGCAAAAGAATCGTGAAATTGTTTTGTATTAACCGGACGTGTAAATTGATAGCGGTTAACTTAAATGTTGATGTCCTCCTAACTATAACCTTTCCAGAAAATTATCGATTGTATCGTTGCGCGAGAGTTTGTTTTCTCGACAAGTGTTGTGAAAATCACTTAAACCATAAAACAGCCCAACAAGGCCTAAACATGATGACGGTCGAAGATTGTCTTGCAAGCTAAAAGAGAAATGGAAGAAATCCAAAAAAGGGAGATTTCCGCAGAAGAATTCATCAAGAAAAGAAAGATTTCTGCAAAAGAACGAAAGATGGATAAGGAAGATGGAAAAGAAAGAGATGGTTCAAGACACGTTCAACTCTCTCCACACTATAAATAGTTAGGGTTTTAGATTACTTTTCCATTCTTGCTAGTGAGCTACGACTCGATTAGGTTATTTAGTCTTTGTCGTTAGTTCTAGGATATTTGTTGACTATTCTTGCGGACAAGGCTATTGCCTGATTGTAACACGCTCATGAGATTCGGAATAATATTTCTTTTCCCTCTTTTTCGTATTCTTAAATTCGTTTTTGTATAAGTTATTCTAGTACTCTGACTTAAATCGTTTGACTCACAGAAATCCAGGATCTCTGGAAAGTTAGAGTTCTCTCTGATTTTCTGTAACCAACGGAAATTGGCAGTGCGAATTTTGGTTCCCACATCATCCGTGGATTTCGATCAAAACATACACCACTTGCTCGCAACATTCGAGCCGAACCTTGCGAGCTGGGGGGCTAACTGTTGGGGTTAAAAACAATACACTTGGAATCCACATCCGAGAAATACAAAAAAATCTAAGCATCCTCGATCAATGGAATTAACAAACTAAAATTTGTGTTGCTTCCGAGAGACCCTAGAAGATATGTTTCAGAAGAATCGAGCGACAATCATAGAATCGCTAAGCGATTGGCTCTGCAATATTTTGTCTTTACTCAAGAAGATTTTTTCCCACCGGGTTTTCTTATCACCAAGGTTTTAAAACGAGGTAAGAACATTCACTTACGTCCAGTATCAGTATCTAAATGAACATAATTGGTTCCAATTCCCAAAGAATATAAAAGACCTCGACGGATACGTTTACGTACAAGCAAAACATATACGCTGAGCGACCAACGTCTAGCTCACCAAACACAGTTCAGCATGTTAGTTAGCGACTCTTCCCAAGAACCGAGCCCACACACAAGGCGGTTGAAACTTGTCCTGCGAGCCAAGAAGAAGTGGAAGAAATCCAGAAAAGGAAAATTTCCGCAAAAGAACAAACAATAAAAGGAAGAATTTTGAGAATGAATGGAAGACGAAAAAGGAAGATGGAGCAATCTTGAAGCTTATATAAGGGAGACGAAGAGAAGGGGAATATACATGCTGAATTCTCCACACCACAACTCAATTAGGTTATTCATAGTATCCGCTGTTAGTTCTAGGTTACTCGCCGACTGTTCTTACGGGCGAGGCTACCGCTTGATTGTAACACGCTCACAAGATTCAGAATTAGATTTGTTTTGCCCTCTTCCATTCTTTTTATTTCGTATTCCTATTCTGTTATTATCGTGTTATGATTGTTCAGCGTTTGACTCACATAAATCTGGGATCTTTGGCAAATTGGGGTTCTCTCTAATTTTACTTAACTAATAGAAATTGGACTGTGTGAATATCGGTTCCCACATAGCCGTTTATTTTTTTATACGATAGGTAAATATGAGTGCATCTTCGTGACCTTTTTGAAGAATGACAATTTTAATCGTATATAATTTTGGCTAACCATTTATCGTTTTAAACGATTAACTTCGTACGAGAAGATTTCATGATTCTTCCATAAGTCGTAGGAAATAATCGTATTGCTAAGGTGATCTTGGTGTTCAGGATAACTGGAAATGCTTATACGATTACTTTGGGACTTATGTGAGTTTTATGATTTTTAACTCCAACGGAGATTCGGAATGATATGAAACAAGAGATGGGAGGTTTGTGACAAATTTAGCTTGTCAACTGGGGAGCTTAACTTGGGTAGTGGCGAGCTGAACGTCCGTTGTTCAGCATATGTATTTTTCCTTGTCCGTAAGCATATCTGTTGAGGAATTTCATATTTCTCAAACGTCAATTCCGATTATGCTTGTCTTGATCCCGACATTGGACGTATGCAGATTGTCTTACCTCATTAAAACCTTAGTAATAGGAAAAAACTTTCTCGACTAAGGAAAAAAGAGTGCAAAGATAATCGCTTAGCGATTCTATGATTGTTTGTCGATTCTTCTGAAACCTATTCCCTATGGTCTTTCATAATTATCGTGGATTTAGTTTGTATGTTTCGTTGAATGGGATTAGTGCAGTTTAATGCTTCGTTCGATGGTTCTGAAGAAATTTTTTTTTCCGTGACCGTTATTGACCCCAACAGTTAGCCCCCCTGCTCGCAAGAATCATTGGAATGTTCTTGTGAGGTATTGAGTTAGGTAAGTTTGGCGAGTGAGGCGGAATTGATGGCTCAAAAGTTCGAAGATGAATATTAAAAAATTTCTCTATAAATTTGAGAAGTTACTTTTTTAAACTTGACTCATCCTCTTTTCAAGAAATTCAAGAAAATGTTTATCCATTTTTATTATGAATTCCAATACAAGAGTTGACACGAGTGCACTACCGTCGATCTTTAGCCCTAAAATCTTACCAATTCAGGACGGAGGCGTTGTGCCAAAAATCAATTTTTTGAGACATTCGATCAACCCGAGGGAGGTAGAGGCGTACTAGCACAAAACATGCGGCCTAGAGGCTCTGCCTCTCGAGTTGTGGTGTCCGCCGAGGCCTAAATTCGGCATAAACACTGATAGTTTGAGCGACTGCCGAGAGTCCTTGATGGCTACTATTTGAGAATTTTGCAGAGTTGCAGAAAATGTAGTGTTTCGCGTTCTGGAGATTGAGGAAAAAGCTTGTGCCCCACTTCGTGCTTGGTTCACTTGCTACAAGGCGCAACTTCTATACTGCTGATTATGGTTTCCCATTCCGGTAGTCATAGTTGAATTTTTGAATCGATATGGCTTATCGATCGCCTATATGACACCATGCGGCCTGCAACACCTCATTGGCATTTTAGTCTTGAGCTATGAGTGAGAGATAAGTTTGGAAGCCGATTATCTAATGGCGTTCCTTCATCTAAGGGTTCAAGTGGTTCGCTTCAGTACTACCTGGTTCCGCAGAACCATATATCGATGATCCAATCTTTCACTCCATGAATGAAAAGCGTTATTTTTTTTGTCAGATAGTTGGAGCCTCCGTCGAAGAGGGTTACATTTCCCATTTTAAGCGGAAATGGGGTCCGCAGGGTACTGTAGTCGGATATTTGAGTTGTTTGCTTATCTATCGATCCCTAACACGTGTTCTTGTTTTGTGCAATTGTTGATCCTCTTCCTCTGCATATGAGGACTTGTATATTTTTAGGGACCTTCTCGCTGCAACAAGTTCAAAATACCGTTGCATATCATAACTCCGAGCTCATCCCGATGTTATCGACAAAGAGGAGGAACCAGCGATGGAGGGCTATATTCCTAATGAGATGCCTCCTATGAGGGATATGGAAAGGTCTCCGAGGAATGAGAGTGATACCTTCGATGTGGGTAGTGATAATTGGAACCGTTTATACGATTACTTTCGGACTTATGTGAGTTTTATGATTTTTATTGCAGCATTCCAATGGAGACTTGGAATGATACAAAACAAGAGATACAAGGTTCGTGACGAAGTCAGCCCACCAACTAGCGAGCTGAACGTTCATTGTTCAGCGTATGTATTTTGCTTTTCCGTAAACGTATATGTCGAGGTCTTTCATATTTATTGGACGTTGATTCTGAGTATGCTTGTCTCGATCCTGATGTTGTACATAAGCGGACTGTCTTGCCTTGTTAAAACCTTAGTGATAGGAAAACCCGATGGGAAAAAACCTTCTCGTCTAAAGATAAAAGAGTGCAGAGATAATCGCTTAGCGATTCTAGGATTGTTGGTCGATTCTTCCGAAACATATTCCCTATGGTCTTTTGGAAGTATTGTGGCTTTAGTTTTTCTGTTCCATTGAGTGGGATTGGTGCAGTTTGATGATTGGATCGACGGTTCTAAGACGTCGATTTCATCGTGACCATTTTTGACCCCAACATGAGGTGTAACTAGTTCAAATTTCTTTAGGAATTGGGGAAGAGATATGCACACGCGTATCTTATTTGTATTTAATTTGGTTCAAAAGTTGGTTTGTGTAGAACTTTGTGAAAAATAGCTGCATGTCATGCCATTATGAAGTTATCAAGTCAAAGGGATATAAAAACACATACCAAAAGGTTAAAGAGTTTAAGAGAACATTATGTGTGGTTTAACAAAAAAGTGTCTTGAGAAGTAAAGTGATACCTCTAAAACATGCCACACATAAGTACGTTTATGTATTTGTTTTCAATGAATGATTATCCATAGAGATAGTAGAATTGAAAAAGGGATAGTACTATCTAGGCGCTATACCGACTGCTTTCTTTGACTTCCCAGGCGTTTGTTAGAGACTGCTTTCTTTGACTTCCCAGGCGCTATACCAACTCAACATTCTGCTGCGGAAGGGATTGTGAGGTCGAAGGAGTTTGCCAGGGCTTCACGCCAATGCATGGGGGTTAGTTTTTTGGTTATACGATTTGATTTTTGTGAATGTTTGCTAACTTTTTGTTAGGATTCTGATAGGGTCTCAACACGTTGGATGAGGCTCTCAAGGCGCGTAAGTAGGAGGCGTGAATGGCTCAGTTCAACAACAAGAGACTCGAGGAGGAAGCAAGCATCCCAAATTCACCGCGCAATCAAATAAGGTAAGCGCGAGGTAGTTTCAATCATGGCCGATCACTCGACTTGCTTTGAGGACTGTTTGATTGATTATAGCAGACACACCAAACTATCGAGGGTTGGCTCGATTGCCATGGTTCAAGGGGCGCCCTGTTTTGGACTACACGATCCGATTACCAGTATGATGTCGAGTGGAAAAAGATGGCTGGGTATTTGGACAAGTACGAAGATGCAAGGTCTTTGATCCCTCCGATTGAAGCTGAGGTTCAGGAGTGTTGGGCTTTGAACCCTATTTCTCTTGATTTTGAGGATGTCGGGAATGTGACATGTTCTATATATTATGATCCTGGTCAATGAAGAGCGCGGTTTCATATAAAGGGAGTATGTTCCTTGTTTAGATTGTGATTTTGGCCAAGTGTGGCCGTTTCTAGTTTAGTAGGATTGGCCGTATGTTGATTTCTATCATTGTCGCTCTACGGCTTTTTGTAAGTTCTGTTTATGTGAATATATGGTTTAGTTATCGAGAAAAAATTATGAGTAGTCAATTTGTATTATGTTCTCTGATTTGTCTATATGTTTAGCTTATCCCTTTTGGACTTGAGTTTTTTGGAAGATCTAATTTCTGAGTTATGTGGATTTGCGTGTGTGAGCAATGAGACAACTTTGGAAATACCGTATCAGTTTTTGATACTATGTCTAGAGATGCTAAAGACCAATATGTTGGGTTTAGGGCAAGACCTAGGTTTATTCTTGGTTTTAAGGGGTGCAGTGACTATCCCAGGTTACATCTCTCGTTTATGATTTCAACCTGATTCCATTTCAATATTGGAATCTGTTATAGACTCACATCGATCAAGAACCGATCATTTATGCAAAGACAATTATTAAATCATTCGGAAGTGCTAACCAAAATTTTGACTATTATAGCGTTTTATCCTTGTGTCAGATGTATGAGAACCGATCTTACCCTAATTTTCTAGAGATCCTGGATTTTTGTAAGTCAAACGTAAAAAGATCAGAAAACGATGAACAATAACAAGATACAAAATTAAAAGTACGAAAGAGGGAAAATAAGTCTTATTCTGAATCTTGCGTGCGTGTTATAATCAGGTGATAGCCTCGCCCGTAAGTATGGTCGGCGAGTATCCTAGAACTAAAAATGGAGATTGTGAATAACCTAATTGAGTCACAGCTAACTAGCAAGAATGGAATATGATATAAAAGTCCTAAGTATTTTGGTGTGGAGAATTGAACGTGTGGTGCTCTTCATCTTCGTCTTTTTTATATAGGCTTCAGGGTTGATCCATCTTCTTTTTTCGTTTTCTGTTCCTCTGCGGAAATCTTCTTTTCCAGGTTTATTCTTCTGCAGAAATCTTCCTTTTTGGATTTCTTCCATTTTTTCTTGGATTGTAGGACAAGCTACGTATATTAAGCCTTGGTCGGCGTTTCATGGTTTATGCAATTTTTATGATTCTCATCTGAGAACCGGCCTTTTACATAACAACAAGGTAGAAACTTTTCGGAAAGATTATATTGGTCGTATAAGCGAGATAATGCCAACATTCAAGTTAGCCGTTTATCATTTTAATCGTATAGCGTTTTGGCTAACCGTTTATCGTTTTATAAGATTAACTTCGTACGAGAAGATTTTATGATTCTTCCACAAGTCGTAGGAAATAATCGTATAGCTAAGGTGATCTCGATGTTCAAGATAATTGGAACCGTTTATACGATTACTTTCGGACTTATGTGAGTTTTATGATTTTTATTGCAGCATTCCAACGGAGACTTGGAATGATACAAAACAAGAGATACAAGGTTCGTGATGAAGTCAGCCCGCCAACTAGCGAGCTGAACGTCCATTGTTCAGCGTATGTATTTTTGCTTTTCCGTAAACGTATATGTCGAGGTCTTTCATATTTCTTGGACGTTGATTCCGAGTATGCTTGTCTCGATCCTGATGTTGTTCGTAAGCAGACTGTCTTGCCTTGTTAAAACCTTAGTGATAGGAAAACCCGATGGGAAAAAACCTTCTCGACTAAGGACAAAAGAGTGCAGAGATAGTCGCTTAGCGATTCTACGATTGTTGGTCGATTCTTCGGAAACATATTCCCTATGGTCTTTTGGAAGTATTGTGGCTTAAGTTTTTCTGTTCCATTGAGTGGGATCGGTGCGGTCTGATGCTTGGATCAACGGTTCTAAGAAATCAATTTCATCGTGACCATTTTTGACCCCAACATGAGGTGTAACTAGTTCAAATTTCTGTAGGAATTGGGGAAGAGATATGCACACGAGTATCTTATTTGTATTTAATGTGGTTCAAAAGTCGGTTTGTGTAGAACTTTGTGAAAAATAGCTGCATGTCATGCCATTATGAAGTTATCAAGTCAAAGGGCTATAAAAACAAATATCAAAAGGTTAAAGAGTTGAAGAGAACATTATGTGTGGTTTAACAAAAAAGTGTCTTGAGAAGTAAAGTGATACCTCTAAAACATGCCACACATAAGTACGTTTATGTAATTGTTTTCAATGAATGATTATCCATAGAGATAGTACAATTGAAAAAGGGATAGCTCTTGTTTAAACATAAAACATAAATGATCAAGGTACTGAATTGGAAGATCAAGTTGGGTTAAACGTCAAAAAATAATTCATAAATATTGATAGAGGTTAGAATAGAACGAATTACATTTAAAATCGAGAAAAAATAAGTTAAAGATGAAAAAGGGTGAAAAAGTGTGAAAAAGTGTCTTGAATGTGAAGATTACGGTCAGTTCAAGGCTGAATGTCCAACTCTAAAAAGTCGTGGTGCGATTCAATGTGATGAATGCGAAGGATATGGACATACTAGGATTGACTGCATTGGAAGACCAAGAATGAAAGATAAGTCTTTTGTAAGCTGGAGTGAAAGTAATTCAGATAATGAAAATGAGGAAGAAGAAGTTGTGAATAAATTTGTCTCATTTCTTAGGGTCATATAGGAAGATGATTTGGAAAAGGATGAAGAGCAGGAAAATGAATATGATGATGAGATAAATCTTTCACTGGAAGAGAAAAACAAAATTTTGGTTGAACACTTGATACTGATTAATGAGATCAAGAAGCTGATCTCAATTACTGACGAGTTAACTAATGCAAAAATCGAATTACTACAAGAGCTGAATCTTGAAAGTATCTGTTCCATATGTAAAATCAACAAATTCACTAGAGTTGGTACACATGAATTTGATGGGACCAATAAAAGTTGAGAGTATCATTGGTAAGAATTCAATTATGGTCGTTGTTGATGACTTTACAATATACACGTGGGTCAGGTTTTTGAGGGAGAAAACAATAAAAACTTGACAACTTTAAGATTTTGGCACTACAACTCAAGAATGAAAAAGCGGAATCAAGAAAATTATGAGTGGTCATGGGGGTGAGTTTCAGAATTAAAAGTTTGACTCTTTTAGTCATAATGAGGGGATTGTTCATTAGTATTCAGCTCCTCGAACACCACAACATAATGGTGTAGGAGAAAAGAAAAATAGGATACTGCAAGAAAAGGCCATAGCAATGTTACATGGAAACCAAGTCGCAAAACACATTTTGGCAGAGGAAATAAACATTGATTGGTACATAATCAACAAGGCGTATATTTGAAAAGGTTTGATTAAAGAATCTTATGAAATGTTGAAAGGGAAGACACCGAGCCTAGGGTACTTTCATGTCTTGGGGTTTATTTGTTACTTATTGAATGATATAAATCACCTAGGTAAGTTTGACTCAAGGAATAATGAAGGATTCTTTATGGGATATTCAGGAACAAGCACAACATATTGTGTGTTGAATAAGTGCATTAATATGGTTCAAGAAATAGTGAATGATGTCTTTGATGATTTTTCATCATCCTAGGAAGTATTAGTTCATCAAATGTCAACCGATCCATAAATAGCAAGTTGTCACACAACCTAGTAAAGATGCTAGTCAGACATCAGAATCATCAACCATTACTCATGTTTATCGGAATCACTCCAAAACATATGTTATAGGTGAGATTCAGGGGGAAGACTTACTAGATGCAAAAAGTTGATTTTAAACGGTTGACATCTGGGCAAGTCTTTAAATCAATTATGTTTTCTATGTTTGTGTCGATGATTGAACTCAAAGACCACAAAGAGGCGTTCATTGATGACTACTGGATAGCAAAAATGGAAGAGGATTTATATCAATTCAAGAGAAGTGATGTATGAGATTTGGTTCCAAGACCTGCAGATGCAAATGTTGTGGATAAGAAATGGATATTGAAAAACAACATTGATGCGAATGGATGAGTAGTCAGAAACAAAGCTCGTTTAGTAGCTCAAGGCTATTCTCAAGTAGAAGGAATCGCCTTTTGATATGATATTTGCTCTTGTTGCTTGCTTGAATCAATTAGATTTGAATTTGGAATGACGTGCACACTTCTACATGAAGAAGTGTACATAGAACAACCTAAGGGGATTGAAGAAACACATCATCCTGAATATGTGTTCGAACTTAAGAAGGTTTTATATGGTTTGAAAAATGCACCACGAGCTTGGTATAAGAGATTCACTATTTTCTTGATCAATCAAGGTTACAAAGAGGAAGTGTGGACAAAACAATGTTTGTTCTTAAAGAAAACAACAATATGATTAATACACTACAAGAAATATGTCTTTCCTTAACGGTCGAAAAACGCAATCGTAGGATAGCATAGCGGTTAATTAAACGCTCTGACAGCGCCTGTCATTATAGGTGGGACACTTTAGATAGCGGATTTAATGTATGTTATAGCTATGGAAGTTATGACAGCGTTGTTGAAGAAGCAATTGTTTATTTTTCTAATAGCACCGTATATTTGGATTGTAATTGGATTGCATCTATAGCAGTTTGTTTGACAAAGATAACAAACTATTTGTGGTATTATTGTGTTGTAATTACCCGACAATTAATTTTTTTTTTTGGTGTGCACCTGACAATTAATGATATTATAATCATACAATTGAATTTCTTTTGTAATTATAATGTATTTTTGAATTTTTTGTCAAATAAAAATAAAATAAAAATAAAATAATTTTATTATATCCATAACACATTTTCATGTTTAGAAAAGAGTAGCATTTCCATAATGTAAGGAATCAACCAATAAAAACCATAAAACCTATCAAACATCACCCAGACTATTTCAATCTACTACCAATATATACTATCAGCATCTTAACTTTCTCCATCATCTATTTCCTTGATAGCCTCTAGGCGGTGCTCTCATACAACATACCAATTTGAAGAATCATATTTTCCATAGTAGAAAACCTACATCGTATTTCAACTACATAAAAAGACATATGTTCATCAGGATCAATGAAAAGAGAAACTCTATTAAAAAAACAAAACCAATCAAAAGATAAAAGTGAGTAAATCACCATAGGAGACGGGAGTACTCTAGCCTGAATTGAAGCTAGCTGACTAGTCATATTCATCCCAAACTCCCGGCTTACAAGCTCAATATTATTAAATTCATTGTTCTTGACCATCTAATAATAGAAAAACAGGGATGCAAAATTAAAGAAATATCGTTTTCATTCAATAACTTCGTGCCTAACTGGAGGTCGTTGGCAGGTGGCTCTAAGCATCGCAGTCACTTGCCTTTCATTGAGCCTTTTGGTGTATCGTTGCCTATCAGCTATTTGGCAGACCTACAAACACCAAAAATAATCAAAGATCTTTAATAATACCACATAATATTCAGGTGAGTAAACTGTCTGAATTAGTACTATACTTCCATGGGCAAGTAAGCAGGCTTTGAGTGGCTCCCTGATTGGATGGCGGGTAGTGATGGATATTTCACTTTATAGTTATATTTCTCAGCGAAATATTGTATAATAGTCTTCTTGTTGTTGTCCTACAAAGTGAAACTAAAATAAATACAGAAAAGGTAATAAGATGCTATGAAACCAAAAGATTAAAAATCTTGCAACAAGGTAATTAAAAGAAACATATTCACCTAAGCGGGATGATCGGCCAATTCATCATCATTTGTTTCTCCATTTGGTACAATGGAGTTTCAGCTTCTTTTAATTTTTTTCCTGATGAACTCATATTCTTCTACTGGTTCATCATCATTTGTTTCTCCATTTTCATTCATCTGAATTGGATTACCATCATCCATAATAAATGTCGTCTTTAACAAATCAAATGCCTCAGTTTCAGAATCAATAGTAGTGTCTTTTGTATTAGATCTTCCTTCACCATGAATACACCAAGAAGAACTCTTATTCTTCGTATCCATACCCCTAATTATTAGATGATCAACTATGTTTTCTAATTTTGGATGGAATAAATTTCGGCAATGTCTATATGGGCAAAGCATTTAAATCATATTACCCAATCTTCTTGCTGATAAGTTTAAGAAATTGGTTGCTCCTTCTGAGTACTTAGGACTAGTCCTACATGTCAAATCGCAAAAAAAAAAAAAAAATTAGAATAACTATTACAATCGACGAAACATACCTTTGCAGCCAAATCCACCACTTCTCCATATGAGAAATATGTAACGATTGTTGAAAATTAGGTTTACATTTAAGAAGATGGAGATGACAAATTAGGTTTAGAACTAAATTTTGCGAAATTTTTCAGTTTCCCGGATTAAATAACAACTCAGATTAAATGAATTTAGTTGTCTAAAGATATCCAATGGTATATGTTCCATCTCATTTACTATCTCCTCCTTGGCTATTCATCAGCCGGTTTTTATATTAATTTTTCAAACGATATACCAAAAAATAGTTAACAAATACAATTACAAAATTTAAAGTTAATAAGAGAAGAAATATGATATGCTTATTCAGACCAATATTCAAATGTTATTCCAATAAGTTCATATATTTAAATGGATATAAATTATATATTAGTTATAGGTTCAAAGGATTTATATCAGTTTAGGATCTTGTGCTAAGGTTAACGATTTGAAATTAAACAACTCAAATGTAAAAACTAAACAGCTTAATAAATTTTCAACGTTGTTGCACGTATATTTGAATGGATATAAAGTATATGAGATGAATTTGGGTTATATTAGTTATAGGTTCAAAGGATTTATGTCAGTTTAGGGTCTAGTGCTAAGGTTAACGATTTTGAAATTAAACAACACAAATGTGAAAACTAAACAACTTAATAAACTGTCAAAAGTTCTTGAATGTAAATTTGAATGGATATAGAGTATATGAGATGAATTTCATTAATATTAGTTATAGTTTAAAATGGTTTATATCAGTTTAGTGTCTAGTGTTAAGGTTTACGATTTTGAAATTAAACAACTCAAATGTGAAAACTAAACAACTTAATAAACCGTCAAAAACTGTTGCATGTATATTTGAATGGATATAAAGTATATAAGATGAATTTTAGTAATATTAGTTATAGATTCAAAGGGCTTATATCAATTTAGGGTCTAGAGTTAACGTTAACGATTTTGAAATTAAACAACTCAAATGTGAAGACTTAACAACTTAATAAGCTGTCAAAAGTTGTTGAATGTATATTTGAATGGATATAAAGTATATGAGATGAATTTGAGTAATATTAGTTATAGGTTCAAAGGGTTTATATCAGTTTAGGGTCTAGTGTTAAGGTTAACGATTTTGAAATTAAACAACTCAAATGTAAAAACTAAACAACTTAATAAATTTTCAAAGTTGTTGCATGTATATTTGAATGGATATAAAGTATATGAGATGAATTTGGGTAATATTAGTTATAGGTTCTAAGGATTTATGTCAGTTTAGGGTCTAGTGCTAAGGTTAACGATATTGAAATTAAACAACTTAAATGTAAAAACTAAACAACTTAATAAATTTTCAAAGTTGTTGCATGTATATTTGAATGGATATAAAGTATATGAGATGAATTTGGGTGATATTAGTTATAGGTTCAAAGGATTTATGTCAGTTTAGGGTCTGTTGTGGACGAGTTTGATTTATGATGTTGGCTGAGTTTCATTTTTGTTATGACCCTGTTTGTTTTATGTTGCGATTGAATTCAATTTTATTGCAGATAAGTTTTTTTGTTGTGTCTGAGTTTCATTTTACATATTAATAAACAAATCTTCTTAAATAAAAACAACAGTTTAGTTTCCCTACTTTTAATTATGGTCGTCTTCTCCAAAATCGTCTTCGTCGAAATCGTATTCGCCGTCGTCGTGTTCTCCTGTATGTTGTGAGTGATTTTAGCATATTATGCGACCGAGTTAGATTTTGTTAAGACTGAGTTTGATTTATGATAAGAATTATTTTTATATTCCTTATGTGACTGAGTTATCTTACATAGTAGCTGAGTTATATATCTTATGTTAAAATGCCTCAAATGTTAAAAGGCCTGAGTTATTCTGACCTTGGAAAAATAGAAAGGGCTGAGTTATTCTTACCTGGAAAACATAGAAAGGGCTAAGTTATTCTTACCTCGGAAACATAATAAAGGCTGAGTTATTATGACCTCTGTAACGTAACAAGGGCTGGGTATTTTTATTTTCAAAATTATAGTAGAAACGAAAGCCTATGGGATCAATGTTTATATAACCCTATGTATTTTTCATTTTTCGGTGATGTCGCGTCTAATATTCAATTTCTTTTCTTTCAATAAATATCCTTTCGATTTCATATTTTAGGCTATGATGGCAGACAAGTATACAATCATTAGTAGTAGTGCGAACGAGATCTAACTCATATTAAGTTAATCATATAAAATGTCTCTCTTTGAACCGCATCGCGCATGGCCACACCAACGCTCTTACAATTGAAAATATCTCTGTATGAGAAGACACGGACATAAAGATACACGAATATGAAGATAGGCGAAGACGAAGAGACACAAGTCTTTGTCTTGTAGCTCAGTCATCCTTATCAAATCTTTATATAACTCAATTGTATCGTTAAGCTAAGCCAGCCATTAAGTAGCTATATAACTCACCCAAGCCTCAAATGTTAAAAGGTCTGAGTTATTCTGACCTCGGTAACGTAATAAGGGCTGAGTTATTCTGACCTCGGAAACCTAAAGAGGGCTGAGTTATTCTTACCTCAGATGCATAGTTAAGGCTGAGTTATTTTGACCTACGTAACGTAACCAGGGCTGAGTTATTCTGACCTCGGAAACCTAAAGAGGGCTGAGTTATTCTTACCTCAGAAGCATAGTTAAGGCTGAGTTATTCTGACCTATGTAACGTAACCAGGGCTGAGTATTTTTCTTTTCAAAAGTATATTAGAAACGAAAGCCCATGGGCTCGATGTTTATATAACCCTATGTATTTTTCCATTTTTCTGGGATCTCGCGTCTAATATTCTATTTCTTTTCTGCCAATAAATCTCTTTTCGAATTAATAATTGTTGGCTATGATGGCAGACAAGTATACGATCATTAGTAGTAGTGCGCCACCTGACCGAAAACATTATTGGTCATCTGTCAATAACTTCCCTTTTTATATTTGTTACTAAACCCTAAACCACAAATCACTGATGACTGTGAATTATATAAAATGTGTTAATAAAGATCCTCTTTTAAATCTAAAGTGAATATTAATAAAATATATGTATCCACTTTATTTAATGAGAATTGATAATCCTATCGAGATGTATGTTGTCTTACGGTTACTTTAAACCTAACATGTTGATTTGGGAACGAGATCTAACTCATATAAAGTTAATCATATACAATGTACTCTAAATAACTGATCAAGAGTCTAACTCACGATTTTATATGAGAAAATTATCAGAATAGTGAGGGCTTACTGTTTAGTTAACTTTCCTTTTTAGATTTGTTAGTAAACCATAAACCACAAATCATTGACGAATGTCAATTATATAAAATGTGTTATTAAAAATCCTTTTTTTCAATCCAAAGTGAATATTAATAAAATGTATGTATCCATTTTATTGAATGAGAATTGATAATGCTATTGAGATGTATGTTGTCTTACAATTACTTTAAACCTAACATGTAGATTTAGGAATGAGATCTAACTCATATAAAGTTAATCATATAAAATATACTCTAAATAACTCATCAAGAGTCTAACTAACGTTTTTATATGAGAAAATTATCAGAATAGGAAGGGTTTAGGGTTTAGTTAACTTGCCTTTTTATATTCGTTAGTAAACACTAAACCACAAATCGTTGACGAATGTGAATTATATAAAATGTGTTAATAAAGATCCTCTTTCCAATCCAAAGTGAATATTAATAAAATGTATGTATCCACTTTATTAAATGAAAATTGATAATGCTATCGAGATGTATGTTTTGTTACAATTACTTTAAACCTAACATGTAGATTTGGGAACGAGATCTAACTCATATAAAGTTAATCGCATAGAATATACTCTAAAAATAACTGATCAAGAGTCTAACTCACATTTTTAAATGAGAAAATTATCAAAAGTAAGGGTTTAACTTCCCTTTTTATATTTGATAGAAAACCCTAAACCACAAATCTTTGACGAATGTAAATTATATAAAATGCGTTAATAAAGATTCTTTTTCAATCCAAAGTGAATATTAATAAAATATATGTATTTACTTTATTGAATGAGAATTTATAATGCTATCGAGATGTATGTTGTTTTAGGGTTACTTTAAGCCTAACATGTAGATTTGGGAACGAGATCTAACTCATATAAAGTTAATCATATACAATCTACTCTAAATAACTCATCAATAGACTACCTCACGTTTTTATATGAGAAAATTATCAAAATAGTAAGGTTTAGGGCTGGGTTAACTTCCCTTTTTATATTTTTTAGTAAACTCTAAACCACAAATCATTGACGAATGTGAATTATATAAAATGTATTAATAAAGTTTCTCTTTTCAAATCAAAAGTGAATATTAATAAAATGTATCTATCCACTTTATCGAATGATAATTGGTAATGCTATCGATATGTATGTTGTCTTACGGTTACTTTAAACCTAACATGTTGAGTTGGGAACGAGATCTAACTCATATAAAGTTAATCATATATAATATACTCTAAATAACTCATCAAGAGTCTAACTCATGTTGTTATATGAGAAAAGTATCAGTATAGTAAGGGTTTAGGGTTTAGTTAACTTCCCATTTTATATTTGTTAGTTAACCCTAAGCCAGAAATCATTGACGTATGTGAATTATATAAAATGTGTTAATAAAGATCCTCTTTTCAATCCAAAGTGAATATTAATAAAATGTATGTATCCACTTTATTGAATGAGAATTGATAATGCTATCGAGATGTATGTTGTTTTACGGTTACTTTAAACCTAACATCTAGATTTGGGATCGAGATCTAACTCACATAAAGTTAATCATATACAATGTACTTTAAATAACTCACCAAGAGTCTAACTCACGTTTTTATATGAGAAAATTATCAGAATAGTAAGGGTTTAGGGTTTAGTTAACTTCCCTTTTTATATTTGTTAGTAAACCCTAAACCAAAAATCATTGATGAATGTGAATTATATAAAATATGTTAATTAAGATTCTCTTTCCAATCCAAAGTGAATATTAATAAAATGTATGTATCCACTTTATTGAATGAAAATTGATAATGCTATCGAGATGTATGTTGTTTTACGGTTACTTTAAANAGTACTCTAAATAACTGATCAAGAGTCTAACTCACGTTTTTAAATTAGAAAATTATCAAAAGTAAGGGTTTAACTTCCATTTTTATATTTGTTAGAAAAACCTAAACCACAAATCATTGACGAATGTAAATTATATAAAATTTGTTGATAAAGATCCTTTTTCAATCCAAAGTGAATAATAATAAAATATATGTATCCACTTTATTGAATGAGAATTTATAATGATATCAAGATGTATGTTGTTTTAGGGTTACTTAAAGCCTAACATGTAGATTTGGAAACGAGATCTAACTGATATAAACTTAATCGTATACAATTTACTCTAAATAACACATCAATAGTCTACCTCACGTTTTTATATGAAAAAATTATCAGAATAGTAAGGTTTAGGGCTGGGTTAACTTCCGTTTTTATATTTTTTAGTAAACCCTAAACCATAAATAATTGACGAATGTGAATTATATAAAATGTGTTAATAAAGATCCTATTTTCAAATAAAAGTGAATATTAATAAAATGTATCTATCCACTTTATTGAATGATATTTGGTAATGCTATCGATATGTATGTTGTCTTACGGTTACTTTAAACTTAACATCTTGATTTGGGAACAAGATATAACTCATATAAAGCTAATGATATATAATATACTCTAAATAACTTATCAAGAGTCTTACTCATGTTTTTATATGAGAAAATTACCAGAATAGTAAGGGTTTAGGGTTTAGTTAACTTACCATTTGATATTTCTTAGTTAACCCTAAGCCAGAATGTGAATTATATAAAATGTGTTAATAAAGATCCTCTTTTCAATCCAAAGTGAATATTAACATAATGTATGTATCCATTTTATGGAATGAGAATTGATAATGCTATCGAGATATATGTTGTCTTACAATTACTTTAAACCTTACATCTAGATTTGGGAACGAGATCTAACTCACATAAAGTTAATTATATACAATGTACTTTAAATAACTTACCAAGAGTCTAACACACGTTTTTATATGAGAAAATTATAAGAATAGTAAAGGTTTAGGGTTTAGTTAACTTCCCTTTGTATATTTGGTAGTAAACTCTAAACCACAAATCATTGACGAATGTGAATTATATAAAATGTGTTAATATAGATCCTCTTTCCAATCCAAAGTGAATATTAATAAAATGTATGTATCCACTTTATTGAACGAAAATTGATAATGCTATCGAGATGTATGTTGTCTTACGGTTACTTTTAACCTAACATGTAGATTTGGGAACGAGATCTAACTCGTATAAAGTTAATCATATAGAATGTACTCTAAATAACTGATCAAGAGTCTAACTCACGTTTTTAAATGAGAAAATTATCAAAAGTAAGGGTTTAACTTCTCTTTTTATATTTGTTAGAAAACCCTAAACCACAAATCATTGACGAATGTAAATTATATAAAATATGTTAATAAAGATCCTTTTTCAATCCAAAGTGATTATACCACTTTATTTAATGATAATTTATAATGCTATCGAGATGTATGTTGTTTTAGGGTTACTTTAAGGCTAACATGTAGATTTGGGAACGAGATCTAACTCATATAAAGTTAATCGTATACAATTTACTCTAAATAACTCATCAATAGTCTACCTCACGTTTTTATATGAGAAAATTATCAGAATAGTAAGGTTTAGGGCTGGGTTAACTTCCCTTTTTATATTTTTTAGTAACCCTAAACCACAAATCATTGACGAATGTGAATTATATAAAATGTGTTAATAAAGATCCTCTTCTCAAATCATAGTGAATATTAATAAAATGTATGTATCCACTTTATCGAATGATAATTGGTAAAGCTATCGATATGTATGTTGTCTTATAGTTACTTTAAACCTAACATATTGATTTAGGAACGAGATCTAACTCATATAAAGTCAATCATATATAATAGTCTTAATAACTCATCAAGAGTCTAACTCAAGTTTATATATGAGAAAATTATCAGAAGAGTATGGGTTTAGGGTATAGTTAACTTCCTGTTTTATATTTGTTAGTTAACCCTAAACTAGAAATCATTGACGAATGTGAATTATATAAAATTTGTTAATAAAGATCCTCTTTTCAATCCAAAGTGAATATTAATAAAATGTATGTATCCACTTTATTGAATGAGAATTGATAATGCTATCGAGATGTATGTTGTGTTACGGTTAATTTAAACCTAACATCTAGATTTGGGAACGAGATCAAACTCACATAAAGTTAATCATATACAATGTACTTTAAATAACTGACCAAGAGTCTAACTCACGTTTTTATATGAGAAAATTATCAGAATAGTAAGGGTTTAGGGTTTTGTTAACTTGCCTTTTTATATTTGTTAGTAAACCCTTAACCACAAATCATTGACGAATGTGAATTATGTAAAATGTGTTAACAAAGATCCTCTTTTCAGTTCCAAATGAATATTAATAAATGTATGTATTCACTTTATAAAATCCCAAGTGCTATTGAGATGTATGATGAGAATTAATATACAATGTACTCTAAGTAACTCATTAAGAGTCTAACTCATGTTTTCTATCCTCCACATATTAATATTTTTTAATATAAAAAATATTATCCAAAATAACTAATTTTAATATATTTTCATTACTAAAATATGATTCACAAAATATATGTATATATTAAATTCATTTTTAAACTAGATAAAAAATATTTTAGGACCATCACTGAAAATAACATAGGATAAATATTATCCTCGTGATAATATAAAAACATAAGGAATTTCATTTTAAATTTAGTATACTTTATATGTAAATAATAAGAAAATGATACGGCTAATTTTTTTTTTTGGCAAATGTGTTTTATCGAATATAAGCGATAGATTACAGCGCCGATTACAACGAAAAGAGAGAAAAACAAACAAGTCGGGTAAGTTAATTCTTACATGTATGTCAAAGTTATCAAAGTCATTGAGAAGTTATATATAGGAAAATATCTACAAAGCCTTATATTTTCGAACAGAGGGAGTATTGTATAAAGGACTGAGTAATTTTTTCTACTAAACCAATGAGTTATGTTTATTTTACGGCTGAGAAATTATCACAACAGAGCAGAGTTATGTTTACTATACGACTCAATCATTTTTATGAATGAGTTATGTTTACGAAAGAGTTATGTTTTTATTGAGTGAGTACTACTGATTATGATACTTCAAATATACTTGCTTGCAGATAAAGGAAACCAAAAAAATGAAAACAAGATCAAATTAGTCATAGTTACAGGGATGTAAATAAGAGTTTTCATTATCCCGTAGCATACTTCAGAGTCCAACTTCTTGCATTTGCCTCGTACTTAGACCTATCCCTCCTGTACAACTCACCAATCTCTGCCACCAAAGGATCGTCTAGATTAGGAAAAGCCATCTACGCGGAAATGGAGGGCAACACCTAATCAGTCAAGAAACTTGATCAATCAGTGAAGAAACATTGATCAATAACGATTATACAAACATCAAAACAAGTATTCATACATGGGACACTCTAAAGCCAGGACACCATTTCGTGTCTCTCAACATATCCATGTCAATGGAGCCACTGTGGTAGATTCGGATGGTAGACCTTAGTCTTGAAATACACCTTTGGTGGTTGGTACGTAAAGTCAGGAGGGAAGCGGATGGTAACTAAGAAGATTCCACCTTCATACGGAGTACCAGCTGCTCCCATTATGGATCCTTCCCAGTGGAACATGTCGTCTCCCAGTGGACCTACAAGAGATGAAATTTAAGGTTTGTGTATATGTTAGACTATAAATATGTTGAAGAACATGATAGGCTAACCGACTGAGCAGTGTGAAGGAGGATTACGCTTCAACCTCCTCAAATCCAACTCAATCTTTTATCTGGCCATCTTTAAAAAACACAATATTAATTCGAACAATATATGATCGAGACAGAAAAAATAAACAATAGTGAGAAAAATCATACATATTGCATGCATACTGTTTTTTGAGCAAAATCAGTTTACTAAGTTGTCTGCAAATTAACAGAGAAACAGAGAGATAAATAGAGAGACAGGGAGAGAGAGAGAGAGAAAGAGAGAGAGAGAGAGAGAGAGAGAGAGAGAGAGAGAGAGAGAGAGNAGAGAGAAACGTGGCAGTTTCTTGAGGAGTCACGATGTTTCGTAATCCCGCCTCATCGTATTAGACGACTAATATATTGGTTATTCGTAACTTGGTAACATAATAACTAATAAGGGTTGAGGTATTCATAACTCGGTAACGTAATAACTAATAAGGCCTGAGTTATTCGTACGTCTGGAATGTAATAAGGGTTGAGTTATCCTTAAGTCGATAACTTGATAAGGGTTGAGTTATTCTTACCTCGGTAACTGAAATCGAGCTGAAATTTTTTAAAAACACTTTATAATTTATTAAACATAAAATTTTTAACTAACAAAATGTCAATCAAACTTTATTCGTGTACAGATTAGTGACTTTCACACGCAAACACTACTGGAGCTTTAATTAATACTCATAGATCATTTACCTCGATTATGAAAATTTCTCGATATTAGTGTAATACCAAAAAAACGGTAATACTAATTCGCATAATGTAGGACAAATATCCGAGTTAATGTGTTTTAAAAACCAATATATAATGTATACCAACTAGGCCTTGGATTCGGGTCGGTTTGAATGGATACGGGTCGGAAATTTTGGAAATCAGGGTTTTTGGTAATTAGAAACTCTTTCGAAAGTAACCGATTTTAAAATCGGTTCGGATCGGATCGGTTTTTGGTTTTTTTGTAAAAAAACCCATAAAACCGAAAATAATCAGAGAAGAAGAACAAGGAAGAATCAAAGAAGAGCTAGACCCAAACCCTAACTAGAGAACCGAGAAGAAGAAGAACAACAAGAAAGAATAATAAATTTTCGTATGCAGTATCAGAAACGAGAATAGAGGCAACAATCGGAGATGGGAATCGCCGGTGGAATCTTCAATGAATCCTTCTGAATTGCCAAAAACTCTCGAGTCGTCTTTTCTGATTTATTTTAAAGGGGTTTGTAATAAAAAATACCAAAAACCAAATTCATTTTGTTAACCATTCCGATTTGATTTATACCAATTCCTGATTGAAACAGAAAACCGAAAATCTCGGTTCGGTTCGGGTCAGAATTTTTGGTTCGGAATTAAATCCCAAATTATTACCAAACGGATAAACCGACTACTTCGATCATAGGTTATCCTGATGAAGTCATGCATAAAATCATAGGCCATTGCAACAGTGTTAGATTAAATATACCGTTCGATTGGAGACAAAAAATGTGAAATCAACATTGAGTTATGTTTACGACTACATTATGTTTACTTTAGGACTTAATTTCATTATCCTATTGCTAATTTACTTCTTGCAGTAGTCATGTATTGTAATAATAACTTTTGATAAGTTTGATGACAGCAAGAACAAAAAAGTGTTTAGGAAATATTATAATAGACTCTCATAATAATAAACCTAAGGCTATACATGTTTATATAGCAAAGGGATTTCCTAATATAAAATATACACAAATCTCTGTAATGAATGTTGACAATATTCTATAAAGGTAATGGATTTTTTATATATATTTTCTTGATCTTCTTTCAATCTTGATCGTCAATCTTGATCTCCTAATAACTTTGCGTCTATGTAATGGAAAGTTTCAAAATAATACTCCCTCTGTGGGAAATTAGTTTGAGAGAAAAGTGTTACATTTAATGTGACAAATTAATTGTTTTCTTAGTATATGTGAAAACTCTAAAACATTCTATAATAAAAAACAGAGGGAGTAATATTTGTTACTACTCACTAGTAACACAAACATTGTAAAGAGAACTCAGCCATACAGTATAACCACGAAGAAAACTCCGTCATGAAGTAAATATAACGCATCACGCGGTCGTAACAATAACTCACTCATTAAGGAAATAACTAAGTCAAAAAGTAAAGTTAAAATGATGTCTTACTAAGCAGTTATGATGGGATAATACGTCTCTAAGGTCAAACTCTATGTCTGATTACAAAGTTATTATGACAGCTAATATGTCTTATTACGAAGAGTGTAATGATGTCTTTTTACGTTTTTACCTCGGTAAAGTAATTATCATCCTTACACGCCTCGTAAAATCACATTATCCGCAACAAAGAGAGAGAGAGACTGACATTATCGTCTCGTCATAGCTGCCTAATACTATGACATAAAAACTGACATAATAAGCATAGGGTTTGACCTTGAAAACGTATGATCCCATCATAGTTGCGTAGTAAGACATCATTTTCCTCGGTTATAACAATTATCATTCAGCTAGGTTATTATTATTGTTTTATAATAAACGAAATGGCTAAGTTATTTTTATTGAGTGCCTGAGTTATAAAATTCAAAATATACGAAATCGATGAGTTACATCAAGATGATTATTCTTTACAGGAAGCTGTATTTTTTCGTCTTTACTTTTACGACTTAGTTATTTTTCCAGTACGAATCAGTTGTGTTTACGACTAAGTTATGAGTAAGACTGAGTTATGTTTACTACATGGCGGAGTTTTCGTCCTGACGGCTTCTAAGATTTGATTGAGGGGATTAACCTAATAACTAAACATAGAGAAAAAAAGAGGCAGAGAAAAATTGTTCGTCCTGACGGCTTCAGAGTTTGTTCTCGTCGGTACTAGCATACTAGTTCGATCCAGTTTGTTTGCGTGTGGATACCAGTAGAGGGACGAAAAGTGGAGTGCTCAAAACCTCGACTAATTTAAGCGGAAAACAATATGAAATTAGTCGAGGTCTCGAGCACTCCAATCGTCGAGCCTCTACTGGTTAAAAGTTATGGCTGCCTTCAATTTCAATTACTAATGAGTTATGTTTAAGAATGAGTTATGTTTATAGTATTATGTCAAAATTCGTTGTTCTACTTCAACAACGCAACATCAGTGTAATAGTCAGACTCAATCTCATCACCTTGTTTACAACAAAAGTTGTTTAGAACACTTACAAGTTAACTTTAATTTACATCATAACAAATAAAAACAAGCTAGATGGAACTGTATTAGATCCCTTCACTTCAAGGATGAATTTTTTATGCTTTATTGTTGATAAAAAATCCACATGACTTCATCAGGATTCGATCCAACAGGCATATCCATTATGCGGGGTGTACAACAAGGCATCTAAAGAGGAAGGTAGAGAGGCATTCCACTATCCCATTGAAGTTGCTGAAAAAATAGGGAGAGAAGAAATTATAACAAATTGAATCCAATATAACAGAACATAGAACTGAAATTACCACTTTAATATACTCTTAACTTAAATTACCATTTGGTGGCTGCATTGGATAAGCGGCCAATATTAAAATAAGAATTTGGAGATTTGGTGCCCCTTTTGTGGTTGCATATGATAAGCAGGAGGCAATCGAATTGCATGCGTACTGTTTGTGAGAAAAATGGAAATCGTAAAAGATTGATTGCATGCTTACTATTTGAGAGGAATATCAAAATTGCCAGAGAGAAAGGGGAAGAGAAGAGCAGAAAATTTGAGATAGATTAAGAGAGAGATTGAGAAGTTGTTTGCAAATAAAGAGAGAAACGAAGAAATAAATAGAGAGATAATCTTCGCTTCAAATTCACATGGTTTTTAATAAAAATCATATAGTGACGATTTGTATCAAAGACTAATTAAAGGATAAACAATAACTTAGGGCGTACAATATTGAGTAATTTTTATGTCAGCTATGATGGGATAATACGTTTTCGAGGTCAAACCCTATGCTTATTATATGTAATCTATTATGTCATAGTAGTAGGAAATTATGAGGCATGTAATGATGCTTATTACGTTACCGAGGAAATTTTTTTGAAACTGATTACTTTACTCAGACATACATAAAAGAAATATAAGCATTTAGTAATATAACTCAGCCGTAACGATAATTTTATATTTCATAACTCATACATAATGTAAAAGTAACCTAGAAATACATTAACAAAAGCTGAGCCGTACTAAAATAGTTCTAACCCGTCCGTCCATGGTAAACTATAACTCAGCCATTTACAAACCATAACTCAGCAGTTTTTTTTTTAAACTAGAATTTAGTCATATCACAAAAACATTCAAATCCATAAATCAGTTTCACATTAAGCTCACTCCTTTTTTTTCCACACATTATGCCAACTCTTCTTACTTTACTGAGGTGAAAAAAGTTGAAGAGGCAGGAATACGAAAAATCATGACTCTAATCTTTTTATTTCTCTGTTTCTCTCTTTATTTGCTCGCAACTTCTCAATCTCTCTCTTTTAATCTATCTCAGGTTTTCTCTCTTCTCTTCCTCTTTCTCTCATCTTAATCTATCGCTTTCGATATTTCTAACAAAAAGTTTGAATGCAATCTATTTCTTTCGATTTCAAGCTTGCTCGCAAGCAGTACACATTCAATCTGCTTCCCTCCTTCTTATCCTATGCAACCACTAAACGGGCACCAAATCATCTAAAGTTTAAAGGATAATCATAACAATTAAGTGAAAATTTGTTTAAAGGATAATTATTTGGGAAAAGCTAATTTTAAATCAACACGATTCAAAAAATTTTAGAGAAAAGATCACACAAGTTTAGAAACAGGTGATCATCAACCACAACCCAAGATAATGCTTAGTTCCATCACCAATCCTGCTACCACAAGCGACACATAGAGATTTCACCAACGGGAAGAGGACGGTGCTAAGTGAAAAAGAGAATCGCCTCAGAGAAAATATGGGGATTTTTGGATTTCTTTCGAGAGAGAGTGGATTTTTTTTCCAACTAATCGTGTGTTGACACGTACCAAGTTCTAAAGGGTTTCTAAAAATTCTTCTTTCAGAACCGATTCTGAATAATTAAACTATTTTTTATTTATTTTTGAGGCTTAAAAACCTTAGATACAATCTTTCGATACTCTTTACCTCTCCTATTGGAGATGCTCTTAACTCTATCTTGCTTTCTCACTCTATTATGCATAACAATTGAGCCATCAAAATCAAGATTCATCTTTTTGGAATAGAGCCTGAACAACAATAAAAAAGATGAGTTAAGATTAATAATACATTAGAATGATTATTCACAAAATGGCAAAATATAACTTTATCCAATACATTAGAATGATTATTCACAATAAACTTTGGATGATTTGGTGCCCATTTGGTGGTTGCATAGGATAAGCAGGAGGGAATCGGATTGCATGCAAACTATTTGTGAGAAATATCGAAAGCGTTAGATTAAGATTAGAGAAAGAGGAAGAGAAGTGAGAAAACCTGAGATAGATTAAGAGAGAGATAGAGAAGTTTTGAACCCGTTCGCATCCCTGAACTGAAACCAAATATTATTTAAAAAAAAATAAATATGGGTAAACCAACTGTTAATTTGTTTAAATAAATATGGGTAAAAAAAGACAAAGTATATCTTCTGGTTGATGAGTTTAAGAATGACTCTCTTCTTCTGATCCGAGAGATAAATAGAGAGACATGGTTATGAGGAAAAAAAAACAGAGAGACATGGAGATAGAGAGAGAGAGACGTGGAAGTTTTCGTAATCCTGCCTCTTCGTATTACACGACTAATATACTGGTTATTCTTAGGGGTTGAGTTATTCTTAACTCGGTAACTTGATAAGGGCTGAGTTATTCATACGTCTAGAATGTTAAAAGGAATGAGTTTTCCTTAAGTCGGTAACTTGATAAGGGCTAAGTTATTCTTACCTCGGTAACTGAAATCGTAATGAAATTTTTAAAAAACCCTTTAGTATTTAATAAACTTAAAAAATTATGACTGGAAAAACGTCAATCAGACGTTTATTTGTGTACAATTTAGTGACTTTTACAAGAAAATCCTATCATTTTGACCTCGGTTACATGCAAACCCTATCAGTTAGAAGCGGTAATACTTATCCATATTATACATGACTAATATCTGAGTTAATGTGTTTTACAAACAAATAGTTAATGTGTATTCTTGATATTTGACATCGCCTGTTTACTTCATCTCCGATCTCATGACTCCTCCTTCTCCACATATCTTAATGTATCATCATCCTTTTTGGTATATTAATTACCCAAACCCTAGTCATCATGATCATCGGCTTGTGTCTACTCAAGAACTTCCTCCACTTCACTCTCATCAAAACCCTAATCACGAGTTCTTTCTCCCACCGACAAGAAGCAGAAAGGTTTTTGGTCGGATAGGTAAAGGATATCGTAACAAAGTTACATGGATGAGACATATTCAGTATGAACAAGTTGGATACAATGGAGACGTAAAGGATATTTTAACAAGACCAGTCTTTGCTGGTCCGCTGGAACACCTTCCATCTCTTCGTACTTAGCCTTGACTTCTTCAATAATATCAGATCCTTTAACATCAACGCCTAGAGTAAAGTATTTCCTGAAAGACTCTTTAGAAAAATGAATATGCTTCTTCATCTTCATCTCCGTCTGAATAGCCAACTGAAATTACCATTTGGTTGTTAGAACAGAACATAAACTGCCACTTCAACTTACACTCAACTGAATTACCAATTGGTTCTTACATTGGATAAACGGCCAATATTACAAAAAACATTTGAAGATTTGTTGTCTCTTTTGTGGTTGGAAAATCGAAGTCGTAAAAGATAAGATTGCATGCGTGCTGTTTAAGAGGAATATCAAAAGCGTTAGATTAATGTAAGAGAAAGGGGAAGAGACGAGAGGAAAACCTGAGATAGATTAAGTGAGAGATTGAGAATTTGTTTGCAACTAAATAGAGAAACAGAGAAATAAATATAGAGAGATAATCATCGCTTTTCGTATTCCCGTATCATTACACGTCTCGTAAATCACATTATCCGCGGCAGAGAGAGAGTAGAGAGAGAGAGAAAATATTCGCGTCATAGTAACCACGTCGTAATAAGCATAGGGTTTGATCTCAGAAAACGTATTATCCCATCATAGCTTCGTAGTAAGACATCATTTGCCTCGGTTATAACAATTTTTCGATTTTATACGGCTACATTATTTTTTATCATTCGGTTGGGTTATTGTTTTGTGTTATAATAAACAATACGACTAAGTTATTTTATATTGATTGCCTGAGTTATAAAATTTAAATTACACGATATCAAGCTGAAGGTTTGGTATTGAAAAATTAAGTTCACAACCTTATCACTTTGTTCGTTGGACATCATATGCGAGAACTAAAGTTAGTCACTCAACAAAAAATTGAATGAATGCACTGAACAGCAGACGCTGAACCAACCAGTTTTCATCCCTTCAGGTTCTCCTCATCAATCTTATGGAAATACCTCTGTTCACGAGATTCAAGTTCTGCTCTAGACTTTAGTGAGGGTAACACGAATGTAGACTTGGCCATACTCTAGGATACCCATTTCAGACCAATCAAGATCCCTCCTTTAGGTACAAGTATATTGCAAACGAAACCCCTTTCGAAGCAAAACACTTAAAATCATTATTTGCCTCGTAGCTACGTTTGAGATTGGTAATATCATATCATAGCTACGTAAGAAAACATCGTAGCCGCGTTTACCTTCGGTAACTTTATTTTAGATATCATTTGTATTAAAAAGTAATAATTGTTCTCTCTTTAACCCATTTTATTTATATTTTCCAAATTTCAATACTTAACTTTTAAATTTATTATGGATACTACTCCATTAATTAATTATAGAAAGATGTGTTTCTTGGCAAAAGGTGTGATTGCGTATTTTTTGAAAGAGAAAAGGAATAATTAAAAGAAAGTGAAAATTCAAGTAATGTGAAACAAAAAATGAAATCAAGAAAATCAAGTAGGATAAGAGATAATCCGGCTTGGTTATAAACATCTTTCTCGATATTAGTGGAATACGAAGAGGCGGGAATATTTAGCCAAATTTGCAAGGAAAAGATATCTTACTAAATGGCTGGTGGTTTTTTTTGGTGCATCTATAAGTTATATTTTTACTATACGACTGAGTTATTTTTATTTGACGGCTGAGTTATCGTACCAAACGACTGAGTTATCTTACTAAACGGCTGGGTTTTTTGTGCATGTTTGTTGTTTGGTTTTTTTGTGCATGTTTGTTAGGCAACTGAGATATAGATATGTAATAAACTTAAAATACATGATATACAAACTCATAATCATCCATATTTATTAGGGCCAAACTCCTCAAACATATCTACTAGTTAAAGCCAAACTCTTGTTAACATCCACTCGGGCTTCTCCCGGCAAAGCTCCCAAGTCATCTTCAACATACATATGTGGTTTCGGTAAACCGTTCTTCCCACCATATTAAAATATGTCCAAACTGTCCCAGTAGGTGACAAATCTCACCTGTTCCTGTACAAAGGGACATAACATAAGGGTTAGTGTTTCTTTTGTATCTAAGGAAGGAAACCCAATTGATGCTTACATCGAGTATAAGAAACCATCGTCCCTTATAATAATTGGGAATCAAGCGGTAAGTTGGCCACACTTGAACACATCCTTGTTCAAGAATCGGAGTGAACGCCTTCACAAGATCATATAGAAATTTAAACCACACAACACTAGTATTGTCAGGATATTTACCGGGACCAGAGTTTAGCACGGGGAGGTTTTCCCGATCAGCAGAACTATTAATGGCATTGACACTGCTCTGTAACCTGGAGGAATAAGGAGGAACAACAAAAAAATTGGACATATATCTGACAAAAAGACATAGGGTGTAGATGGTAAGTATAGAGTATGGTAACAAAAAGACAAGGAGTAAAGAGGGTAACTATATATAGAGGGAAATAAGAAGACAAGACGCCGCAAATCAAAAGGAAAAAATGTTTAAAACAATTTTTTTAGAAAAAAATGGACACATCACGAGTTTAGGGTTTAGGGTTTATTGTTTATTGCTTACTACAAAATATATAGGTGAGTTAGACTCTTAGTGAGTTACTTAGAGTATATTCTATATTAATTCTCAACATACATCTCAATAACACTAGGGATTTTATAAAGTGGCTACCTACATTTGTTAATATTCACTATGGATTGAAAAGAGGTCTTTGTTAACACATTTTATATAAGAGTATTTTAGCAAACGTGGTGCTTTTTTAAACCTAATTGGAAAATGGGTTGATTGGTCAACATAATTTGTAGATTAGGTGGTTTTTTGGTAAGTACTTAAAATAATGTCAAAAATAACCCTCATTAATTTTGAAATAAGTGTAATATATATGTAATAAAAATTAAAATAAGATTTACTCTTTTAAAATGAAAATAAGGCAAAGTATTAAACATCAAATGATTTTCATAATTGCCTTTTATTTTATGTGGAAAATTTGTAATAAAGCTTTAAACATTTAATTGATTTCCTTGTATGGAAAGAATTATATTAGCATATTAGGCAATTTATGATTTATTATATAAAGATTTTAGCAGATTTTTATGCACATTCATTCATATTTTGTTACAATGTATTTGTGAATGAATTTCATTTATGTGAAGCAAATATGTGCATATAAATTGTTCATGTGAACGCTAAGTTGCACACGTGAAAAATGGAGTGCATATATATCGGGTGAAGACGATCTTAGAAGATCTAAACAAAAGGAAAGGCGGTTTCGAGAATATCAAGGAAGAAGATATTCAAGAAAGGAAGGTTGATAATAGTAGGATATTTTTGTTAGGAAATATCTTCTTAGGGTTTTGGGTAGAGTATAAATAAAGTCAGAAAGTGTTTTGTTAGGTTAACACTTTTGCACTTTATTATTGCTAGGTTTTTTTTATTCGACTTTCAAGAAACAGAGAGTTGTTTGGTGAGTGTTCTTTAGCCTTTGAGAGAGTCATGGGTTGGGTGATTCAGTAGGCTAGTGTTATTAAACTTGTAGGTGACAATCTAGCTGAATATAGGATTGTGTAAAACCTATCTAGATTGAGTCTTTGTAAGAAAGATCAAGCAAATAAAGTTTAATAAATGATTTGTTTTTGTTACACAACGAGTTGATACATTTATTATCTTCTATACATTTTCATTAGAGTACATTGTATATAATTAACTTTATATGAGTTAGATCTCGTTCCCAAATCAACATGTTAGGTTTAAAGTAACTGTAAGACAACANGATAACATTATCAATTCTCATTCAATAAAGTGGATATATATATTTTATTAATATTTACTTTGGATTGAAAAGAGGATCTTTATTAACACATTTTATAT
>OVBE01000271.1:0-56773 GCA_900406425.1 Iberis pinnata
GTGTCGAAAATTTTTTGTAACAAACTTTCGTCACAATAACTCCTTTTTTTGTAGTGATATGTTCCTAGAGACGCTTAAGCGAATGGGACTCGACAGTTCAGAAGTGAGGGGTCCTCCGACTCCCTTAACATGATTTAGCGGAACGACGGGATGTCACTCGGCGCTATAGGACTCCCAGTGTCTACACAAGGGGTCCATAAGCTCGTTGAGTTTACCGTGGTGGATCGACCGGCAGCTTACAATCTCATTTTGGGAACTCCCTGGCTTACGAAATGAAGGATGTCCCATCCACGTATCACTATTGTGTGAAGTTTTCGACCAAAGGTGGCGTAGGAGTACTTCACATAAGTCAAAAGAATTCCCGAATATGCTACATGGCTGGCATCAAGTCCAGGGTTCAATAGCAGCTAAACGACTCGGATTTCTCTTCCGAAGAAGAAAATCCGAGTCCAAAGTCTGGCGATGACCAAATATCCCCAAGTCCGGAAGGAAATAAAGAGAAGGACCCGCAAAGACATACCACAAAGATTCCTCTCGACCCGCAAAATCCATAAAAGTGCATAATCATAGGATCCCAATCGAAGCGCGAGCTGATTTAGTTTTTGCGGCAGAATAAGCAAACTTTTTCATGGGCAGCCAGCGATATGCCAGAAATAAGTTTTGATGTGATCTCACATCAGTTGAATGTTGATGCAGCCTTCAAGCCAATAAAAAAGAAAAGGCGGAAGCTTAGTCCGGAGAAGTCCTAGGTCGTGAACGACAAAGTATCAAAGCTTTTAGCGAACGAATCAATAAGAGAAGTACACTACCCTCAATGGTTAGCGAATCCCGTGGTGGTGAAAAAGAAGAATGGGAAATGGAGGATTTGCGTCGATTTCACATATCTTAACAAGGCTTTCCCAAAAGATAGTTTTCCGCTTCCTCATATTGAACGACTTGGAGAGGTGACAGCGGGAAATCAGTTACTCTCCTTCATGGATGCCTTCTCGGTATATAACCAGATTTTATTTAATTCGGAAGACCAAGAGAAGACTTCCTTCTTAACACATAGAGGGATCTACTGCTACAAGGTTATGCCCTTCACTTTGAAGAATGGCGGTGCGACATATCAAAGCTTGGTGAATAAGATGTTTTCATCTCAACTTGGTAAAACCATGGAGGTTTACGTTGATGACATGCTGGTGAAGTCCTTGGTGAAAGATGAGCACGTCCAGCATCTCGTCAGGTGCTTCGAGACTTTAAATCAGTTAAGAATGAAGCTGAATCCATAGAAGTGTATGTTTGCGGTTACTTCCGGAGAATTCTTAGGCTATCTTGTGATCGAGAGGGGGATCGAAGCAAATCCAAACCAGATAACAGCGATTCTCTCGATGCCATCACCAAAGACGCTAAAGAAAGTCCAACGCTTGATGGGAAGGATCGCTGCTCTAAACAGATTCATTTCATGATCAACCGATAAATGCCTGTCGTTCAGCGTTTTCTTTGGGATGATCAATGCAAAAATACGTTCTCTGAGCTGAAGAATTACCTCGCTAACCCACCCATATTGGCAAAACTTGTGCAAGGAGAAACCCTATACTTGTATGTGGTGGTGTCTCCTGTCGCGGTAAGCGGAGTACTAATCAGAGAGGACGAGACGAATCAAAGACCTGTCTTTTACGTCAGCAAATGTTTAGATTCTCCCGAGACAAGATACACAATGGCTGAAAAACTAGCTCTTGTGGTAATAGTTTCAGCAAGGAAACTACGCCCGTATTTTCAATCTCACTCGATTGTGGTGATGACGATGCAGCCGCTGCGAACAATTCTCCATGGTCAAAAACCAATTCGGAAGGATGGTTAAATAGGCTTTAGAATTGAATGAATATGACATCGACTACCGAAACAGGCTAAGCGCAAAATCGCAGGTGCTAGCAGATTTCATTGTCGAACTACCAATTGGAGTCTAGGAGGGATCGCTATCCCATCAAGTTTGGGGGCTCTAAGTCGACGAATCGTACACACGATCAGGATCAGGAGTCGGGGTGTGGCTAGAATCCCCAACAGGAGAAGTGATCGAACAGTCGTACAGACTCCCGTTCAACGCTTCAAATAACGAGTCAGAGTATGAAGCGCTCATTGCTGGTTTAAGATTAGCTTTGGGAATCGGGGTTAGAGGCCTCCAAGCTCAAAGTGACTCTCGACTCATAGCAAGTCAGATCAGCAGAGAATACGAGGCTAAAGACGATAGAATGGGAGCTTACTTATAAGTCGTTCAAGGGCTCATAAGTCAGTTTAACCGATTCGAATTGACGAGAGTTCCGCAAGGTAAAAACAGTTCGGCGGATGCGCTGGCTACATTGGCATCAACATCCGACCCCCTGGTGTGAAAGATGATAACAGTAGAGACTATCGAAGCACCAAGTATAGCTGTTGCAGGAAAGACCATGGCGATACAAACGCGATCAATGAGAAGTCGCTCTCAACAAATTCCTAGGGACAAACTTGCGGGAGCTGCCCTCGATCTCGATCTTGTCTTCGAAGGGAACCTCACTCCAACCAGTGATGAGCCGAGCCCTGAAACTGGTTTGAATGACAATGTTCAAGATGTGCCGGACAAAACATATGATGAAGAAGTCGGCCAAGAGGACGATGATGTCGAATTGGGTAACGCCACCAATGAAAAAGGAGATCATGTGAACATTTGGCTTGACACCAAGCAAGTACCTACAAGAAACACAGGATCTGATGGCACCCCTCCTGACTTAGATGTCGATGATCCACTCAATGTCAAGCAAGTTGATGTGACGAAAGAGCAAGTACCAGGAGATTTGGGCAAGGAGAACCAGGATTGGAGGGCACCGATCGAGGCAAATATCACGGCAGGAAAAACGTCGGATGATAAGTGGCAGGCGCGAAAGCTAAAAGTGAGAAGTGCACGGTTTTGTATGGTCGATGGACTCCTCTACAAACTAAATATTTCCGGACATTACCTTGTGTGCATGGGACCCGAAGAAGCATTGACCATCATAACGGAAGTTCATGAAGGTTTTTGCGGGTCGTACTCGCCGGGAAGGACCCTAGTTCTAAAAATCAAACGATTAGGATATTTCTGGCCGACTTTGGTAAAGGAATGCGAGGAGTACGCACGGGGGTGTGAGCAATGCCAAAAGCACGCCCCACTCATACACCAGCCCGCCGAACAACTTTCATCCATATCCTTTTATGAGATGGTCGATGGATATTGTTGGACCCCTTCACCCCCCGACTGGGGGACAAGATTCTTGCTGGTGTTGACGGACTATTTCTCTAAATGGATAGAGGTTGGAGCCTTCAAGTATGTTACCGAAACAGCAGCCCAAAAGTTTGTATGGCGAAACGTGATATGTCATCACGATTTTCCTTACGAGATAGTAACTGATAATAGATCCCAGTTCATCTCAACCAAGTTCGAGGCATTCTGTTCCACATAAAAAATAAGGTTAAGAAAGTCAATACCAAGTTATCCACAAGGGAACGCCCAAGCAGAAGCAGCAAACAAGACTCTACTCAGCAACTTGAAGAAAAGGTTGGGGGATTTCAAAGGGGATGGGCCGGTGAACTTCACGAAGTTCTGTGGGCCAGCCGAACCACACCCAGGAAAACGACTAACAAGACTCGCAATTTTGCTATCAGCATGATAGCAGTAAGAACTTCAAGCTCCGCCTTGAGATCCGGGACCATCTCGGGTGGCACCTTGAGCAACAAGGTGGAGCTTCACCTGCTCAATCCCATCGCGGACCATCTCGGCAACCGCTTTCTTTGCCTTATCTCTAGCCTGCACCGCTTCAATATCTCGAGAGCTAGTAAGCGCGTTGAGACGAGCCTCCGCTTCCTCGAGACGAGAGGTGAGAGCGAATTTCTCAGCCTCAAGCGCTAGCTTCTCCTGAAAATAAGCGAAGAACTCGGACCTTACCATTTTGAACTTTCATGCATCTCAGTCTACTCTTCCTTCGCGTACATCGCGACTGTCTCCGCACCGAACATGCCACTGCGAGCTTCCTTCAGTTCTGCCATGAATGAAGCAATCTGGTCTTCCGCAGATTTCAAGCCGGATCCATCTTTGGCTACGTCGAGTTGGCGGCCAAATAGCTCGAGAGCACTATTGTACCAACCCAAGGACTGCATAAAAGAAGGAAACAAAGCATAATCAACACTTAGTAAAAATAATGATGATAAAGTGATGAAAGATGAGAAAGATAAAATGTATCCCGATTACCTCGCCGACGCTCCTAGAAAACTTCTTGTAGTGATCGCGAACCTCGTCCGGAAGATCTGGAATCTCTGGGATGTTACAACCCTCAAAACGAAAGTAACAAAATAGGTGTGAAGATGAATCTGAATCCGAAAAAATTGACTTGTTCGCTTTGTAGTCGAAACCCCAGTCGTACTTTTTCCTCTTTCCGTCACCTCGCGCATTCCCTTGTTCCGGGAGCTTCCTCTTCAAGGATCCTCGCGAGGAGGGAGCGCTTTCAGCAGGGAAATGAGAATCCTGAGATGTGGGCAAAGCAATGACGAGTCGGTGACCCGGTTTCGCGATAGCCGAGTGATCAGCTGACACCATCGGTGCTTTCCCAGCTCTCTTTGCTCCCTTATCTGAACTTTCGGGAAGAGAAGCGTCAGGGGCGGAGGAGGTAGCAGGGGGCTTCACGCTGGCATCCTGAGCAACATCATTCTTGGCTTTCCTGGCGGCACGGTAGGAAGACATCTCGATGTCTTGAGTTTCGTTGGGAGCTGAAACAAGAGACGTCACTTATAAGGAATGCATGTGTAAAAAAAAAAAGAAACTTAAATAAGAAAAATCGAAAAAACTGGAGGCTTGGTCGGAAGGGGGCGGACATTGAGATTCACAGACAATCCCGAGACGCAGATTGGATTCAAAGATCCTAACCGGAGCGAATGATCCCCACCAGGAATTTACCGTGCTATAAGCACAGATAAAATCCATGAGACCACGAGAGAGTTTAGGGAGCTTTCCTTTCTTCCGATTCAGCACTGCACAAAGAAAACAAGAGATGTAAGTCATAAAGGATAAAACACTCACAAGGACAAAATATCAAAATCCTAAACTAACTCAGCTACCCGGGTTCGGGTGACCAATCCAAAATCTCTAAATGGGAAAGACGACTGAAGGTAGACTCATTCCCAGGGAAGTAAGAATATAATCGCTTCCTGTCCTCATCTTTCTTTGGGAAACCTGAGAGAATATTGCAGCGAGGGTTTGATATTGAGTAGAAAAAACCGGGTTGATCGCAAACCTTACGTATCAAGTCAAGGCGGACGAGAGACTCAACGTCAATCTCAAACCCGCCCTCATCGGCCAGGACTTGCAAACCCAGTATGGTGCGAATGAGTTCGGACAAATTTGAGCTATCGCTATCCCGGGATCATGCATAAAATAGATAAGGAGTTCGGGCAAGGGGAAGGAGAGTCCGCATTCCCTAAAGAAAACCCATACGCACAGCATAGGCCATCTCTAACTACCTCAGGGTTCTCTAAGCGAGACGAAGAGATAAGCTCAATGCCCCTCGGCACGCGACAAATTTTCGTAACTCTACCAATATGTTCATAGATAACCTGGAATATGGATGAGGACCAAAAACGGGAGAACATGTGAGAGCGTGATAAGGTGACGCGCCGACTTCAAATGAGGGTGTAGGCACAACAGGTAGACGCGGCGGCGGCTCTGGGGTGGAGGACAAGGAATCTTGGTCCAAAGTAAGAGAGACAACCTCGGTTCCACCCGACTCAGGAGAAGAAGCGCCTCGACTCGGGATCGGAGAAGGGTGAAGCGAGATAAGAGGCGTACCCAATTCAGATAAAACCTAAGTACAGTCTGACCTAACAGGTGTCAAGATCACCTCACCCAGCTTGGGGAGACCGGAGAACTGATGTCGGCTCGGCAGGAGCATTTCCTAGAATCGGCGCGGATAAGATCGCGAACCCTTAGCTCGGAGTACCTTTGGCTCGGCTCGGCTTGGGTGGGTACACGTGCCCTTAGTTCGAATCGGCGGTATCTACGACTGCTCGGCACAGCTTGGAGGGAGCTAGCTCAAAATCGGGATGAACCCGCCCCCGCATCGACGCAGACAAAATTACGAGACCTCAGCTCAGGGAATCTCCAGTTTGGCTTAGCGTGTGTTGGTTCGCGATCCCTTAGTTTGGATCAGCATTTGCTCGGCTCGGCGCAGAGGATACATGCTCCAGATCGGGGAAAATGCTCTCCCGTGACGGCTCGGGGGAAGTTTCCCGGCTCGGCTTGGAGGGCACATGCTCCATATCGGGGAAAATGCACCCCCGTGACGGTTTGGGGGAGGTCGCGAGACCTCAGCTCGGGAGGACCTCGCTTCGGTTCAGCTCAGGAGGCGTTGAGCTCGGCAAGACACCCAGCTCGGGGTGCCGCGAGCAAGCGGAACGGCACGAGATCTCAGCTCGGACAAAGCGGAGATCGGTGAGGCGGTCCGGCTCGGGTCGGTGGAGAGAGGAAATTCCCTTGGGGAGAAAAAAAAAAGAGAGAGAAGGAGAAGAGAAGAAAATTAAGGAGAAAGAAGATATTTTTCTCCAAAAAGAAAAATAAAAGAAAAGGAAAATGGATTTATTTTCACCAACAAGTAAAAAAAAGAAAGAGAAAAAACTTTTAGATAAAAAATGAATGATTTCTAAAAGTTCTTTTTGAAACTTGTTGGAAAAATAAAATCTTTAAAGAACAATGAAGAACATACAAGAAAAACGAAGATTAGATCCAAAAAAGTCACAACCAACGCCCAAAAAACTGTTTTTTGGGCAAAAGTCACCAGAAAACAAATTCAAGCGCAAGAATCAAGTTAGAATTCGAAGAAACTCAAGAACGAAGAACGAATCTAGAAAGCAAGCAAAGACTAAACAAAGAACGAAATTTTTATAAAAACTATGAGAATGAAGTTACCTGAAAATCTTCTTAAAGGAGTGAATTGCAAAAAACCCAACAGAGAAGTGAAGAGTAGGTTTAAATAAAAAATTGCAGAAAAAATAATTCTGGCAAGAAATTAATGAGGCCCCCGATTCTCTCCAGAAGATGCGATCTGCAGAATATCCTGATTGCCAAAGAATTAGACAAACAACATAAATTTCGAACTGATTGGAATCCCGTAATGGAAACTTCCATTACAGGATTGGGGGAAGGGGCAAAATGTGGGAGTATAAATTCCCTCAGGTTTGATTTTTTGAATTTAACCCGGTTCAATAAGTAATTGGGCCTCCCAAGCCCATCTTGGAAAAGTAAGCCCATTTGAGATGTGCCAACGGGATGTGCTGACTAAGGTGAGCTGGCGAAATGTGCTGACTAAGGCGAGCTGGCGAAATGTGCTGACAAAATGTGCTGACTAAGGTGAGCTGGCAAAATATGCTGACAAAGGTGAGTTGGCGAAATATGCTGACTAAGGTGAGCTGGCGAAATGTGCTGATTAAGGTGAGCTGGCGAAATGTGCTGACTAAGGTGAGCTGACGAAATGTGCTGACAAAGGTGAGCTGACGAAATGTGTTGACTAAGGTGAGCTGGCAAAATGTGCTGTCAGGATGTGATGATCAAGAGAGCAGTTTTGGCGCGAGCAGAAGCAGTCATCACACTCCAGAGTAACCGCCGCGAATCATGTCACATTTATGACGAAATCGGCAGTTACACAGAGAATTCAAAAGAAAATCTCTGCAATGAATGTCATTAATAGGGCTCATAAATGGGGGTGAGACTATAAATAGAGGGGGTGGTGCTTATGTTTTGGGGTTCCAAAAAATTCATTTGTAAACTTAGACATTATTGTAATAGAGAGAATTCAGAAATAAAACAGAGATTTCTTGATCATTTATGCATATTTTTGATATTTTTCAGTGTGAGAGATTCTACTCTCACAACGTCTAATATGAAATACGAATTTTTATCATGTGGTTAATAACAGGTAGATCCATAAACTAGATTGAAATTAAAGATTTTATAATATAAGATGTTAAGAAAACTATAAGAAATTATATTAGTATCACTACAAGAAAACATGACTATTTCTAATGGAAATTACTGACTAGATGTATTCTGTCAGTAATAGTGATGAAAAAATTGATGAATTTTCCGATCGTCATTGATTTACGGAAGAGTTAAATTGCGTAAGTAATACTGACGGATTACTGAAGGAAATTTACTGACGGCTTTATTCCGTCACTAATCCATCAGTATGCCGTCAGTAAAATTGCCTGATTTAAACTATCTATTGTTAGCCGTTACCAACGAAAATATTTGATTTACTAACTGAATAATCCTTCAGTAAACCGTAGGGAAAAGTTCTATATAAGTGAGAACATCCCCTCTCATTATTTCACAAACATACATATAAAATGTCTACTCCTCCTTATTTTCGATCATGGATGGATGGTGAAAGGATGAATCCATAGACAAAGCTTTTAAACGAGGGATATGCAAATGGTGTTATGGAGTTCATAGAATTAGCATGTCGACAACCTCGATCACAAAGCAGTCGTAAGTTAACATGTCCTTGTTCTTTATGTCGGGGTCATCATCATATCAGGATATATAATATGGATCACTTGTATGTGAATGGTTTTTTGCCGAGTTATAAGATTTGGTATTTACATGGAAAACGAGCTGATATTGTTGCTAGTGGTAGCGGTAGCAAACCATTGGTCGATAGGATAGAGGAACCTATAATGAAATTAGATTTGAATAACTTACTGTTCAAATGGTTATGACGTTTATTGAGAAAATATAGAGACGACTCAGGTTTTGTATGAAGAATCAAATTTAGAAGCACGACAATTTTTGGTATGTTAGATGCAGAAAATCAGCCATTATATAGAGGATGTAGATATGTGCATTCACCTTTATCATCTGCAAGTAGGTTGATGTGGATAAAGACAGACTATAATTTGCCTGAGGATTCGGTTGACGTAATAGCCAAGTTTGTGAGGAATATCTTGCCAGAGGATAACACTTCTCCGGGGTCATATTACGAGATACAAAAACTTGTTTTGGGGCTTGGATTGTCGTATCAGGTTATAGACATGTGCATAGACAATTGTATGATTTATTGGAGGCGCGATGATACCCGGACTAATTTTCGATATTTGCAAAACCAAGGTATAAAGATATAGGCGGTAGAGTTTCAGTGCCTTACAATAGGATGTGGTATTTTCCACTAACATATAGGTTGAAAAGGTTGTATCAATCTCATAGAACAGTTGTGACAATGAGATGGTAGGCTGAGCATAGATTTGGTAGAGAGATTACACATCGTTCTGATGCAGAAGTTTGGCGTCATTTTCATAATACATATCCGGATTTTTCATGCGAGACATGGAATGTTTATCTAGGATTAACTACAGATGGATTCAGCCCTTTTTATGAAGCATGGTAGACAGTATTCTCTATGGCCAGTCATCATGACATCTTACAATTTGCTGCCATCTTTTAGTATGAACCGAGAGTTTCTATTTCTCTCTGTTCTTATACCTGGGCCAAATCATCCGGAATGATCACTTGATGTGTTTTTCCAACCACTGATATATGAGTTGAAGACATTATGGAAGTATTGGGAGGAGGTTTATGACGTGTCGTTACAACAAAATTTTAAGATGCGGGCGGTTCTTATGCGGACTATAAGCAATTTCTCTCAGTGTATGGCATGTTATCTAGATGGACAACACATGGAAAACTAGCATATTCATATTATAACGACAACATAGATTCATTTCAGCTGAAGAATGGGAGAAAAACATGTTGGTTTGATTGTCATCGATGATTTTTGTCCCCAAACTCATCCCTATCGTCGATATACTATGTTAATCACGAAGAAGAGATGTGGTGCAAGTCCACCACCTGAATTAGATGGTACAAATCTATTAAGAAAAATATAAGATTTTGATGTTGAAATGACCAATGATGCTAATGTTGGTGGGAATGAACACGTCAATGTTGAGTTTGCAGGAGAACATCATAACTGGCTCAAGGAAAGCATATTCTTGGATTTGCCTTATTGGAAAACCCATTTTTTGAGACATAACCTAAATGTCATGCACATTGAGAAAAACTTCTTTGACAACATTATGAACACCATGCTAAATGTCCAAGGGAAGACCAAAGAAAATTTGAAGTCTATATTAGACTTGGCGGAAACTTGTTCTTGTCCTCAGCTTCACATCACATATGATGGAATTTTTCCAATTCCTGCATTCAGATTACCTAAGAATGCAAAGGATGAGTTCTTCGACTGGATTATTCGTAGGGACAAATTCCCTGATGGATACGCATCTAATATGAGGAATTGTGTTGATATCGGAGAAGACAAGTTCATTGGAATGAAGTGCCACGAGTGTCATGTAGTGATACAACGCTTTCTCCCATTTGCATTTGAGCATCTTCTTCCGAAAGATGTCCACGAAGCCATTGCAGGCATAAATTAAGTCATTTGTGTACACTTTACTTATATGTTTTATATATATTACTTAATATATATATATATATATATATATATTTTCATATACAGCGGTTGGGGCATTTATTCGTGACATTAGCCGAATGACACTTATCGCGGATGGTATTTCCACGTTACAGAGGTATATCAATGATGCTTTGCGATTTAGTGAAGATTTTACCACCGTCATTCTTTGACGTTATGGAATATCTAACGTTTCACCTTCCTCTTGAAGCAGCACTTGGTGGCCAGGTTCAATATCGGTGGATGTATCCCTTCGAGAGGTACATGTTCTACTTGAAGAAGAAGGTGAAAAATCTTTGTAAATTCGAGGATTCTATTGTGGCACATAGCATCAACAAAGAAGTCGTAAATTTTGCAGAATATTACTCTCTAAGAGATGTGGCAACGAAAATCCGTAGAATAAGTCGACATGATGATGGTAGAGAACATCCTACGTCTCCAGCTTATGTCTTTAGTGTGTTCCAACAAATTAGACGACTTAGCAGAAATGGTAAGACTCGCCGACTTACCACAGAGGAGTGGAAACATCTACATACGTATATCATCAGTAATTGTGAAGATATGTTGGAGTATGAAAGGTAAACATAAATACATTTCACTTTTGAATCGTATTGTGTATATAACTTGTGTATCTTAAAACCTTGTAGGATATACATAGCAATGGCTCGTGGTTACTTCCCGAAATAAAAGCTCATAAACAAGAAGAGTATTATAAGTGGTTGCAATATTTTGTAAGTTTTTGTTTAAATACAATTAAATTTAACATTTTCATATATTCTTAAATTTTACAATTTTTTATATGTTTATATAGGTTCGAGAGGCCCGAACAACAATGTTACTTCCTATCCAAGTTATTGCACTAGAGGATTTGCCTTCAAGGTTCACGAATTTGGTAGGAAAAGGATAACATTAGACCATGGTATATCGTCTACTTCCGGAGATGTTGTGTACTATGGATTCTGCGAGAGATATTGGAGGTCCGATACCCAGGGATGTTGATGCGATGTGTTATCTTCATGTGTGAGTATTATGATCCAACTGATGGTAGAAGTATCAAAGTAGAAAAATTTGGCGTAACTTCGATAAACTGGCTTAGAAAACTTGGGAGATATGATTCTTTCATTCTTGCTACACAAGCGGATCAGGTACAATCTTCGTATTTACTTAATTCAATAAAATTTATCGGGATCATCACATTTTAACTTTCCAACTATTCAAACCCTAAATGTTTAGCACTTCTAACACTCAAACTATCAAAAATGGCACCAAAAAATCTGAAAGTGGCAGCCGACTTTTTGTTGTCTTTTTGTTTTAGCGGAAAATGTTAACTACGTTTAAAAAATTAGTTTTTAATATACTTTCAAAAAAATTATAAAAAGATTCGAAAACACTTTAAAAATTCTAACAAATCATAAAAATACAGAAAAATTATTAAAAAATTCAGAATGCCTAGAAAAAAATAAAATAATTAATCAATTAAATTTTAAAGAAAATAATATTATAAAAATTATAAAATTTAATTATAAAAATTTATAAATGTATTAAAATTATTTAAAAAATTCATAAAACACTTTAAAAGTTCAAAAAATCATAAAAATTTCAAAAAATTATCAAATTATTTATTAAAAATTCAAAAATCCTATAAAGATAAAATAATTGATCAGTTAGTTTGATAAAATAATTCAAAAATCAAAAATATTATAAAAACTATAAATGTATTAAAATTAACACTTTAAATGTGTTTGCTAAGATAATTATAAGTCAAACAGATTGTCAAGAGTGTTATAAGTTAAAAATATGTCATATATTTTAGAACTAAAACTAAAAAAATGTAACTCTGAGACTTTTTTCAAACACTTATATATCTTGTCACATGAATATAACAAAATTAGTGCTTTTTATAGTATATTTTTATTTTATACATTTATAATTTTATAATTATAACACATTTATAATTTACTATTAACAAATTTAGAGTTTTTATAATATTTTGATAATTTGATGATATTTTTTATTTTTAAATAAATTTTAAATTATTTTACTTTTCGGATTTTTGAGTTTTATATTTAATTTTTATAATTTCTGAATTTTTTATAGTTTTTAATAATATTTTATAATTTTCTGAATTCTTATGAATTTTTGAATTTTTTAAGTGTTTTTTATTTTTTTATAATTTTAACACATTTATAATTTTATAATTAAATTTTATTATTTTTATAGTATTTTTTGTTTTTATTTTAACTAATGAATTATTTTATTTTTTTAGACTTTTTGAATTTTTTTATAATTTTCTAAATATTTTATTATGTTTAGAATTTTTTTTGTAAGAGTTTTCGTTTTTTTCAATTAAAAAAATTAAAAAATTTGATTTTTAAAATGGAGTTAACATTTTTGGTTAAACCAAAGACAATGGAAAGTCGGCGGTTCTTTTCGGGATTTTTGTTCAATTTTTTATAGTTTGAATGTTAGAAGTGGTAGTGCTAATCTTTTAGGGTTTAAAGTGTTAGAAAGTTATAGGTTCGAGGTTTAAAATGTGATTTTCCCAATTATTATCCTGTGTATAACATAAATATTCTGAACAAATGTGCAGGTATATTACATTATGTACTCACACATCTCAGCTAGGAACGATCCTTGGATAATGGTAACATATGTCAATCCTAGAAGAATGACAGAAGGTGTTTATGAGCATGAACCGCTACACCCAATTGGAAATGATTCACTAGATGAAATCAACCTTCTATGGACATCAATCTTGTGCTGGACTTCACAATGTTCGGTGATTTAAACGTCGTTATACATGAAGTGAACGACGAGTCTGGAGACGAATTTGAAGATGACACGAATTCTTCTCCATCAGATTATTTATCATCATCATTCGAATAGATGAAAATTAGCATAACATTACATGTTCTTAAACTTTTTGTATTGTTCGAACTTTTCTAATAAATAACTTTGCTTCTAAATATCTTTTGAAATCATAAGCTTTTTTAATGAATAACGTACGAAACCATAAGTTTTAAAATCATAAGCATTTTAAATTCATGAATCATAAGCATTTATGTATACCCATGAAACATTGGTTTAAAAATAAAAAGTTATCTATTTACTGATGGGATATTGACGGATTTGGGGTTATCCGTCACTATCCAGTTAGTAAATAAATAATTTAAAAAAAAAAACAATCTCTAACATGTGTTCATGAATAAATTATAGAAATCATAATAAAACCATACAAACTATGTTAGAAATATATTTATAAGCATATAACTATGAATTTCTATTAGGCATCTACTTATTGACAGACTTAAGGTTATATATCAGTAATCCATCACTAAGTCTGAATTTGGGGTTTCAAACCCTAAACATGTGTTTTAATTTTTAAATAGTTATATGATTATCGTAAACATAAGAAGTGATGAATTGATATAGTTATAGACTTGTAAACAATTTCAAATAATTATTTAAACAATATTTACGAAACTACATAGCATAGGATGTTTATAACTGAAAGTTTTTCTGGACTTATAATATGATAAACCGATGAAAACATGAAAGTTGCAGTTGTGTTCAATTAGTAATATAGTATAATACTTAATGTGTTATTAGTTTGTATTTGGAACCCCAATCAGCAATAACAAAAAAAATCAAACCAAAAATGAATCCCTAAACCATTTTTTACAATGACTAACGGATTACTAACAGATTTATATGAAGACCGTCATTAATCCATTAGTATTTGTTTCGTTATTTCTTCACTATTAATGATATATTACTGACGGTCTTCATACAGATCCGTCAGTAATTAAACTCGTCAGTATGCCATCAGAAATACTGACAGAGTACTGACGGAATTTTCGGGTTTACCGCGTTCTAACTTCTCGAAATTTTGGAAACCTGGGATATTCAATTTTTTCACTTACCGACGAGAAACTGACGTATTTTCCGTCGGTTTTTCGTATATATATCCGAAAACTAGAATCTTCTTCTTCATTTTCACGCGAAAAAATGAAAACCTTCAAATTCTCACAAATTCAGCAACTTTCAACCGATCAATGACGAATCCATACTCCATGTAAGTTATAATAGCCATATTTAAGTTGTTTTTGTAGTTTTGGATCAATTTTAATGGTTATTTTATGAGATTTGAGTAGTTTAGGGTTTTGGTTATTTTTCAAAATGTTTGAGATTTTGATGGATTTAAAAATGTTTAGGATGTTTGTAGTTATGATTGTTATGATTGGAATGGATTAGAAATGTCTAGGGTTTTGGGTTTTGGGTTTTAAGAGCATCTCCAATGTAAAAATTTTTACTCAAAAATGAAGTGACTCCATTTTGGAATTGGTTTTGCTCCAACCCCACTCCATTTTTGGGTGTAACTCCATTTTAGAGCAAAAAATGGAGTAAAAATGGAGTCATGGGTAATTTTACTCCATAAATGGAGTAATCCCATTTTTTACTCTATATTGGAGTGGAAAATAGAGTAGAATTGGAGCACATTTTACTTTAAACTCTATTTTCCGCTTCAAAATAGAGTTTAGTGTAAAAAATGGAGTAAGGTTGGAGATCCTCTAAGAATTTTGGATAGTATTTGGAGTTTTAGATATACGTTTTGAATATGTGTTTTGTTATTGATGATTGTTAGGCTAATTTTGTGTTTTTTATGTTTAGAAATGTTTAGGGTTTACCATTTCCAGTCTAGGGTAATTTTTTGTTTTTTGATATTTAGGTATTAAGATCAATTTTGCATATTTATATGAATAATAAAAAATAAAAGTTTAAGATTGAAAATGAAAATACAAAATTAAAATTTTATATACTTTAAAGTATAATATTTAGAGTATAATCTTTAAATTGTAATTTCAAAATTTATTTATTTTTTAAACTAATATTAATTTTGAATGACCGTAATTTTAGTAATTACGGTTGTTTTAGATACTCCAATGGATCGTTTCACAATTCTATGGAGGGAGCACATGTAGAAGCGTCCTCATTTGTCCCGTCCGCCTCGGCATCTACGTCCCTGAAGTATCAAACACCACCGCCACCACCCCAGCAGCCACCACCCTAGCAGGCACCTTAGGGACCTCAGCCACCTCCGTAGCGGCTGTTGCTGGAGGAGTTTTTAGTCCAACCGGGGCATGACCAGCTTACCATGTTGGATCCCTATGGCGGAGACGGGACGACATGATTTCTCGCTTTAGATAACAGGATCACGGAAGTGCATCATAAGAATGATGCATAATCTTCTTCGTGTTGTACACTCCAAGTTCGTAGATATGCCTCTCGAGGAGCGAGATTATTGATTTTACAGCTATGTGGTAAGAAACTTAATTCCAATTCGTTTCAAAATTCTTAACTCAAATAAAAACTTATTAACCTTAAATTTTCAGATCACGTAGCAAGAATACAGCTAGAACCATGCGATACCGATATAGTCAAGAGGGAGTTCAAGACTAAAACGGGCAGGGTTTTCAGTAACCACTTGTACTCCTGGAAGGATATGTGGATGCATCAAGGGAAGAGGCATAGCGGCATGCAGGAGGCACTCCAAAACGACTACATCGACTATTAGAGTAAAGAAGGGACTCAGTCGTTATCCTAAACAAACAAGCAGAACCAACTGAGCCAACTTGAAGGTAGGGGGATCTCCACGACCAAATTTGGTGCGAAGAGTTTGGTCACCCGGTAGGTTGATCTGGTACGTATGCCTTAGTATAGTAAAATTTTTTATTAAAAAATTAAATTTAAATGAAATCTTTAATTTTTAAACAGAGGCGTAAGACTGGCCATGAGTCGTCACCTATTGAGATTATAGAGGATCTCCACGCCAACAAGAAGACCGGACAGATTCAAGACCTGTTTGGTCGAGAGTTGGTCGAGACTTCTATAAAACGTCTCGAAGATATCTGGTCTACTCAGCTGACACCGGATGATGTTGACATCCCATTGGACATCCATTATGACGTTGTCTCTTAGGTTAGTAATATTTAAATTTAATTACATACTATTGCATATTGTTTATACTAATACTATGCTTTTTTCAAGAAACAAAGAAGTTGAAGGGCCACATGTTCGGGTTCGGGAACATGGTCGGCTACTGCTTTCTTGGATCGGGATCCCGAGCTGCAAGGGATCCTATCAGATAAGAGGAAGTGAGGAGGAATGACGCGGATTTGGCGGCCGTAAAGAGGCAGATGGAGGAGGTAAATGATGCAAAAGCGGAGCACGACGCACAAATCCTCGCGCGACAACAAGAGATGAAGGAAGAGCAACAGAAAATGCAGGCTAAGATGGATGAGTTTATGGCTCACGTGGCCCGACGTTTCAAGGGTTCCTAGATACATTTTTATGTCTATTTAGGATTTTGTAAATATTTTGAATTTTAATTTTATGAATATTTTTATTTTTATTTTTTATTAATATTATGAGTTTTAATTTTATAATATTTAAATATTTTAAATATAATTTGATTATTAATTAATTAATAATTATTTTTCATTTTTTATTTTTTAAATCCGTTAGTAATCTATCACTATTACTGATGGACGAAAAAATCTATCCGTCAAAATTCCATCAGAAATAATGCCTGATTGCTGACGTTTTTTATTGGCGAATGCATAACTGATGGATTTTTTTCCGTCAGTAAACCCGTCAGTCAGTATCCATCAGTAATTCGTTAATATTACTGACGGGTTTACTAACAGATTTTTATTACCGACCATCTACAACCACAAATGAAAACCGTCAGTTTTCCGTCACTATTTTATTTTCTGGCAGGATTTTGATGGATTGGCCCATTAGGATGCCCGTATTTTCTAGTAGTGTATACATTCCAATATTTGAATTGAAATATGTTGATACCTGGTTAAGGAATACAATTAAATAACGTTCCAAAATCTAATTCGATTTTAGAGTAACAGAAAGATCGGAAGGAAACAAAGTTTAAACTCGGCTCTAAGCAAAATCGAGCTTATCGACCCATCAAATTTTGGATTTCGGTTTATATATACGTTATGGATAGAAATCCGTTAAAATGAGATCACCGCTTTATAAATTAGTATAAACTTTGTAAAGAAAAACACCTTTTTAATTCTTTTAAGAAAGTTAAATCTAAGAGTTGACCTAAAACTATAGTTTTTTTTAACGATCAACAAATCCAAATTTTATTTTTTCCTAAGTGAAACTGTGATTTAACGATAAGCTATAATTAAGAGTATGTACAGCGTTGTAGGAAAAACAAAAGCCGTAGAGACAGAGATACGAAGAAGGATATATATGTAGAGGTGGAGACATAAAAATGTATAAAAATAGATGTTAGATAAAAGATTGGGTCCCAAACACAAAACAATGAATGATGAATGCTAGGGTTCCGGATGCAACGTGATTATGTCGCTACCCGTAGTGACAGTTCATGAGAGGACAACTTTTATGTTGTTTTTTTTATCTTTTTTATCTTTCTCCCCAATTATTTCTAGCTCCATCAATTTATTACATCAATATCATTACACACAAAACCATAAACGATGAGGTGGGCTATATCAAATTATTTGTATTACAAGAAAATGGTCCAAATTTTGTTTAAGCTAGAGTGTGACCACAAATCAGGTATTAAAAGATATGCAATTGTTTGAACCGATAGAAAAAAAAATCTTGATAGCTATATCCGACGAAAGTGTTTTAGACACAGACATTTTAATTTCATATGGGAATTACTTAATGATTTAATTAACTAGGAGTTATCCTACGCGTTGCTCATATTTAATATTATAATACATTTAGATTTTTGCTTCATAATTTTTTATATATAAATAATTAGATCTTACATTTATAATTATTGCGTGAAAAAACAGTTTAACAGCATATATGAAAGTTGTTATATACTATAATATCTAACAAGATTTTTTTTTTTTTTTTTTTTTTTTTNATATCTCTATGAGTTCAGTTATGTATTTAATGATTTATTGTTGGCTATTATTTTATTAAAATGTTAACGTGAGATTACAATATATATGAACTTTCTCTTAACATGTTGGTTCAACTTATCTTTTGTCATAATCAATCGATATATTATGAAACGTATTTTTTATTTTGTTATGGTGTAAATATGCATTTTAAGTCAAATTATGGTGCCCATAGTTATTTCCTTTTATTTTGGTTATATATCATATGAATCATATAACTATGATCTTTAGTAGAGAAATTTAGAGATTTAAAAGTTTTTAAAATGTCTTTATATATTTATAAAATAAAATGTGTTCTAAATTTAATTTTTCTTATAATATAATTCTTCATCATCATGTATTCTTCTTCTATACTTTTTATCTTTTTTTCTCCAATTCTCTGAGACCTAGCAATGAATCCTTCCAATTTGATTTTTGTGTTTTCTTCATCAGAGTCATAACCTGTAATTTTCTTCATTCACAATCACTAAGTTTCCATCTTCTTCACCCATACCATCAGCTAGTTCTTGTCAAAACAGGAACCTTTCTTGCTCTCTCTCTTATTCGGAGAGTTCTCTTATATTTGAAATCACACCGCTGAATATTGGAAGTATATTCTTGCAGGTTGTTGGATCTAGGTCAACGGGCCTCTTAACAGGTTCAAAGTCTCTTGGACCTGACGTGGGCGCAACCCATACCCAACAATATGTCTCCCCCCCCCCCCCCTAATCCGACGAGAAGAGTTGAGATTTGACATCGTCGAATAGGTAGTGTTCCTAGGTTTAAGAGGCTTTAAGGTCATTAATAAATGACTATGTCGACCTAGGGTGTTAGGCCTAGATAATTATAGGCCCAATGGTCGGCGTATATTTCAAGGGAAGTTAATGACTTTGTGAGGAAGTTTTGCCTTCCGGTCATCCACCAAGATTATGCTTCGTCTCCGGGTCAACCTTCGAGATGGCGCTTCGTCTCCCGATCAATCTTTCAAAAGACGTTTAGTCTGCCGATCATTGATAGATTAAGAATTTAATTCTCAAAACTAATACTGCAAAGAACAAATCAATGTAGTAAAGTATAGGGTCGAATCCCACAGAGATCAGAAAGTATACGATTTAGTTAAATCTCGAATCAAGCTAAGACGGAATAAAAAGATTGGTTGTGATCAAAATCAAAATTGTCAATTAAAAGCGGTTGTAAAATATATAATGAAAGCGTCATGCATCAGGGAATCTACAGGTACTGAGGTTTAAAAGTCAAATTATCATGCATGGATTTTCTTTAAAAATAGTTCTCAACATGAAAGACAATGATGGAATAATCTACTATCAGAGTATTAAACCCTATGCTCAAATTATCAGAAACAAACTCTCGCCGTTTTTTAAATAATTTGATCATGCATTAATGTTCAGATTTAATTGTTCCCAAGCATTCAAGACAATACTCTCGCACGCAAGAACACTTATTCATCTAGATTTGATCCAACTTCTAAACCAAATCTCTTTGCGTTTATTAGTCTAATATCAATAAACTAGATAGCCAATCTAATCCATGAATTAATAACAAGTCTAGACTAAGAACCTATCAATTGTTATCCTCTTATGATAAATCTAACAATCAAACCTAATTTTCCTATGAAACCCTAAAACCTAACTAGTAAACTACTCATACATTGATAAGTAAACACAAATCAATATCTTTGAAGAACACATAGTAAATAAGTATATATTATTAAAAGGGTTCATAAATTCTTCACCAAATACAAGGTTTTGAATGTCCTCTCTCTCACTAAAACTCTCCAAAAGTAAAATAAAGCTTAGTTCTAAAACCTAAAACCATTATGATTTTATAGTGAAAAAGGTAAAATAATAAAAATATGGAAATCGGGATAAGCTTGAGGACTTGAATGCAAAATTGGAAATTTTCTGGTTCTTCTCGGGGGAGTTGCTCGATCGATTAAAAGGTTGCCCAATTGATCACTTTGTAAATTTGCACGATCATTCTTCATGTTGCACGATCGATCATAAGCTTCGGATTTTTCCAGGGGGATTTGTCCGATCGAGCACACAAGTGCTCGATCGTGCACTCTCTAAAGCCATTGCTCGATCGTTCCAATTCTTGCACGATCGATCACTTCATTCTGAACTTCCAGAATTCTTCTGATTTGCTCTGAAATGCATCTTTTCTCTCAAACGACCCGAACACCTAGAAACCTGAAAATCTACCAAATATGCAAGGAAAACACTTGGAATAATGTAGAATAGCATACATAAATGCCCAATATTGTGCATTAATACGAAGAAATATCAACTCCCCAGACTTAGATCTTTTCTTGCCCTCAAGTAAAGCAAGATTTAATCCGGAGAAAAGGTTTGAAATGGACCACACAGAAACTTACAAAATCTCAAAAACCATAAGCATAGTTTCAAAATTCAAAAACACCAATCTCAAACAACTACTTTGAATTAATTGTTTACCACCACTAAACCAATAACATGTTCCCTACTCTAAATCCCAAATCAATCAAGTACCAAATCATATCAACCAGCTCTTTAAACTCATTCAAGTTCAGATACATGCATTCTCACCTATAGTATATCAATCAACTTACTCAAGTACCTCTTCTATTGAAATGCCCATACCAAACAGAGCATCAACCGACTTCCGGTCCTGATCTTTTTTCTCCCTTTCTCACTTCTTTTCTCTTTTTCTTATCTTACTGCTTTTCTCCTTTTTTCTTCGCATTTCTGCGCTTTTCTTTCTTTTATTTTCATCAGTTTTTTCTTTTTCTTTCTTTTAAGGAGACGGCAATTCGCTGGGGTTGACTACGGAATTCTAGGTCACGCTTTCAATCCTTTTTCTGAACTGTTTTCTTTTATTTTCTGAAGGGAGGGAGAGAGAGAAAGGACCCGGATCGTACTGAAAGAAGTTGTCGGTTTTACAGAACACTAAAGAGCAAGGTACCTAATTCTCAAAGTACATGAACACCAAAAGAAAGAATATTTCAAATTTAGATTAAGTCCTATCATGGCAGAGCTAGCATCAAATCATCAATAACTTAAAAGATCAGAACTTTCAGAAACAAAGCAATCAGTAATGGGGTTCCAATCATAATCTCAGCAATTAATCTAAGTCAGTAGTCTAGAGAAATCAAATACCATACCCATACTTGGTTATTTCTCATCATTGATTTTGATCATGGTTCCTTTGACTCGATAGAATCAAAATGAAAATTTTGAAAATTTTCACCAAAAAGACAAAACATCAAAACATAGTTAGTATCCCTATACCCTCCCCCGGAATTACTTCACACCGTCCCAGTGTGAGAATAAATCCAAGACAAGGAATAAGAGTAACTAGAATAAATTGAAAAGGCATCAATAGATGAAAACTAAACAATAAATACTATATGAGTTCAAGGGGAAGGGGGGGGGGTAATAATGGTGAATTTCTCTCGAATCTGTTCAGAATTCATATGCCTCGTCTGCTATGCCTGGAAAAAGAACAAACACTCATGCCAGGCTCTTGTTCTTAGCCTCATAATTTCCTAGGAATTGACTGGCGACGAGCTGAAAATCACAGAAGGATCTAATCTGTTTGGTGTCGATCCCTTTTTCCCATTTGAGTTCGGTGATGATTGCTTCATCTTCTGCTTCGTTGTTAGACGCATTGAAGCCAAGGCGGAAGGCTACTCCAAAATGTCAACTTCTGGAAAATTTAGCAAAGATTCGATTTCTGATCCTCCAGAGCAGGAAGATATGTTGACCTAGAGAAATCAAATTTGGGGAGCCTTGTCTTTTGTCATTAATTCTGGAGGGAAGTAGTGATGAAATCGGCTAGAACTCGCGACTTGGCGCTTGTTTTCCCCTTGAAGTCGATGTTGTATTCACTGAGATCGACAACCCATTTGACATTCTGCCTGATTGACTTAGGCTGTGTAAGATAGTTCGGAGTGGTTAAGCTGTGAAGACAACGATCGAGTGTGATTGAAAATAAGGTCGCATTTTCCTTGATGAGGTCACGATGGCGTACGCTAGATTCTCTAACGTTGGGCACCGTATTTCTGTGTTGGATAGTGTTTTGTTGACGTAGAATATAGGTAGTTGCTCACCACGATCTTCTCTCACCAGGATGTCACTGACAGTAGTGGTGGAGACCAAGATGTCGAGAAGAAGGGCAGGTGTACTTGCTTGGGAGAGTATTGTCTTGAATGCTTATGAACAGTTGAATATGAACTTAATGCTGACTAAATTATCTCAGTACGGCGAGAGTTTGTCTTTAATAATTCGAACATAGGATTAATACTTCGAGAGGAAATTATTCTATTGTTGTCTTTCATGTTGAGAACTATTTTCAAAGTAAAATCTTGCATGTTAGCTTGAGCTTTTAAACCTGATAACTTGTGGAATTCCCTAATGCCTGACGCCTTTTATTATTGATTTACTTCATTTTCTTAATTATTGATTTTATTCAATTACAAATCACATATTTTATCTTTCTTAGCTTGATTCGATATAAAAACTGAAAGTGTGATATCTGGTTTCTGTGGGATTCGACCCTATCTATCCTACATTGTTCTGTTCTCTACAGTATAGATTTAGGATTTAAATTCGATCTCTATCTGAATTTTAGCACCGTTGCAATGGACCAATGCAGTGCCTTTTAAGTTTTCTTTAGAGTCAAGTCTAAGATTTTTCTTTTTACAGTACCCATCTCGTTCTTTTTTCTTGGTTTTATTCTTACAGGTGCATGGCTAGACGATCTAACAAATCGACTGACTTGATCAACCTCAATAATGCAGAACTCGCTAAGTTAGAATGCTCAAAATGGAAAGCAAAGAAAGATGCAAGCTTATATAACTCAATGGTGATAACGTTAATCTTAACAATCGGTCGATCCCGAAGGTCCAAACGATCCACCTCCTAACAGTAATAAGGTGCCACCAAGACAACCAGGAGCTAATGGCAATCATATTCCGCGGGTGAACCAAGAGAATATAGATGCAAAAAACTTCGTCTTGTTGGGCGATCCAGATAGAGTTGCCAATTAGCGTCCAACTCAGAATCACCCTCTGGTTGGTGATTTCAACAACCCTGACGCATTCTTTGTTAACAAGAATGCTATCCAACCCCAAAAACCTCAACGCCAGGAGTATCAGTTCCCCATTCGGGTCGTTCAGATGATTTGCCACAAGTAGTTTAATGGTCTACCTACTGAACATCCCACATATCACATTAACAACTTTGAGGACATTTGAAGCACTAACTAACTTAATGGAGTATCAAGAGATTTCATGTACTGCAAAATGTTTCGTCACTCTCTAGTTGAGATAGCACTTCACTGGTTGAAATCCTTACCTGCTGGTTCTATTGTAACTTGGGATGACTGCAAGGCCAAGTTCCTCAATCACTTCTTCACAACTACCAGGACCAACTCTTTGTGAAATAAGATCTCTGGATTTCTGCAAAGTTCTGTAGAATCATTTTATGAAACCCGGGAACGATACAAAGAACATTTTTGTGATTGCCCACACCATGGTTTCTCAGGTCTAAGTCTCCTCAACACTTTCTACAGAAGAATCGATCAGAAATACTAGCTCTCCTTAGATACAACAAGTGATTATAATTTCATGACTAAAGTTGTCCCAGATGTCTATCGGCTGATAGAGAACCAAGCTATTAGCAACAACAATCACTGTCCAGAATTTGATAGAAGAACCAAGGGAACTACATCTAAAAACTCTAAATTTTCAGAAGTGAAGGGACAAGTCTCAGAGATGAAAGGGATGCTTACTTAACTTCTCAAGAATCAAAACCAGAAACATGTCAGTTTTTGCAGAAGATCTAGAAGTTGATTGCTTTGCTCCTCAAGAGAAAAATACTGAAGGATTTGAAAAGGAAGTGAGTTACATCAATAGTCAAGGCCAAAGGGTATACAATCATGGGTACAATTCAAGTTTCAACAAGACTCACCCAAATCTCTCTTAGAGAAGCACTAATGTAGAAAATCTTCAAGATCAAGTCTACCCAACTCAGCAGCAAAAGACCTTTGTGCAGAACTCTAATTCAAGTGCTTTTCAACAAACCTCTCAGCCAATATTTCAACAAGCAACTCCACCCCAATCTCAGCAAAGCAACTCAATAGATATGATGTTCAAACAACTGTTGGAAGGACAACAACAATTCTAAAGAGATGTAAAGGAACTAAACCACTCAACATATTTGAAACATTTGGATACTCAAGTTTCTCAGACTTCTAAAGATGTGAAAAGATAAGCTAGTGTTTTCCCTAGGAAAGTTGAAGATAATCCAAAGGGTTATTGCAAATCTATAGTAGGTGACTCGATTGAAGATGTTGATGAAGTAGAACAAGCATCAAAAGATGGTGAAAAGAGTGAAAATTTTGGAAATTATGTTGTAGAAAAAGATGTAGAAAATGATGCAGACTTTAGCGCTAGATCGGGCACTGGACGCACGATCGATCCCTTCACTTCCGGAGAAAGAGATCGATCAGTCTCTCCTAAATCGATCGGGTAGACTGTTAAATAATTTCCAGGGATAAACGATCGATTGTGCACTATTGACGCTTAATCGTGCACTGAGATCGACCAGGGAGTACCCGATAAAAATATTGATCGATCTCTGATAGATTGATCGGGCACACGTTTTCAATCGATCCCTCAACCCAAAATTTCACATCTTCTTCTCGTGCATACAAACCTAAAATTCCCTACCCGGTTGAACCTACAAAGCCCATACTAGAGTTTTGAGGATGAAGAGATGATAGGAAAGAAACCAAATCCACTTAGGAAGCTTCAAAAGCTACAAGATCCTGGGGAATTTTTGGTCCCTTGTTTGATTAATGAAGTGGAATTCACAGACTCTCACTGTGATACTGGAGCTAATGTGAACGTCATGTTAATCGATGTTACATAGAGATAAGGGATTTTAGTATCACCCCATCTAAGACAACCTTTAGGCTTACTAATGATTCTAGTGTATCTTCAAGTGGTTTTATCTATGATCTATTGGTTCAAGTTGGAAGTTGTCTAGTTCTTATCCATTTTCACATCATAGAGATGAATGGGAATTCAGATAGACCTTTGGTTCTAAAGAGACCTTTTCTTGCAACTGTAGGAGCTGTTGTTGATCTTCCCAATCAGCGTTTATGTCTAACAAAGATCAAGAAAAGAGTTTTCTATCCAGTTGTCCCTTTAAAGGACAGGTTCAGACTCACCATGGTCGAAGAACATGAGCTGAATCATGAGTCTCATATCGAAAATGATCATACGAGTGTAGTTTATGAAGTCTTGCATAAAGAAGCTCAAATCTCAACAAAGAGTGCAATTCCAAAGGTCAAAGAAAAAGAGAAGTGAAACCGAAGAAGACCAAGAGACACTCTCAAGTAACTTTAATTCCTCAAGAAATAGTTGGAGATGCAATTGAGTAAATTTTGAAATTAAGGGCTCTTCAAAACTCTTCTCAAAGGTTAGAGCATTCTTCACCCTAGAGCTTAAGGAGAAAGCAACAAGTGCTGCAAAGGATGTGTTGAGTAAGGTTCTGAAGCTGAAGATGTCTGATTTTGGAGCTTGTTATGGAGCATCTCTTTATGCTGATCCATTCCCAGCTTAGAGGTAAGTACCGTCAAGCTAAGTGACGTTAAACAAGCGCTTAGTGGGAGGCAACCCATTATTTGGTTTTTTATTGTTTTTCAAATTTTGAGTCAGTTTTGCTTTTAGTCCTAACCTATTTATTTTAGTTTTGAGTTCTCTGTGATTTAGGATATTACTGGTGAAGGATCTTCAAGACACTCTGAGTTATCTCTTATGGTTTTTCATTCCTCATCATCTCACTTGAATTGTTGGTTATATTAATGGGTTCTCTCTTGATTCTTGCTACTGTTTATTGGTATCGCTAAGATCATTGCTCACCATTATCATTTTTGATGTTTTTATTTGATTTGAATTTAGATCAGTTGGTTTCTTCTCATTAAGTATCTTTTGATTCTTGTTAATTCTAATTAGTATTGCTTAATCATTGCTCTTTACTTACCAACTTAATGATGTGATACTGGATTGATTGCTTAGAACAGTTTTGAATAGTGCCTTTCACATATGGTTCTTGTTAATTATTCATTAGTATTGCTCGATCATTATGCTCTTAATGGTTTCACTTATAAGTGATTCTTGTTACACTCTTTAGTTAACATTGCTCCATCATTGTAAAACCATTCCATTATGTGTTTCAAATCGAAAGAACTTTAACACCTCTCTTAAGTGTTAGTTCTTTTTGCAGGAATAGCAGATAAAGGCATAGGAGTTCGGAACGAAATTCAGATTCAAGGCAATTCACCATTAGTATTTCCTCTTCACTTGAACTCATGTATCTTATGTTTATTTTCATCTATTTGAGAGTCATCTATTGATTCAAGTTACTCTTATTCCTTCTCTTGGATTTATTTTTACACGGGGACAGTGTAAAGTAAGTCTGGGGAAGGGTGTAATGATACTAATCATGTTTTGATATTTTGTCTTTTTGTGAAAAAATTTCAAATTTTTGGTTTTTAAATTAGATGAGTCTAATCGAGTCGAAGGAATAATGACCAGAACCTATGATGACAACTAACCTATGATGACAATTAACCTATGATGACAACTAACCTAGAGTGAGTTCAGGTTCTTTTTCTATTTGACTCCTGACTTAGATTAACTGTTGGATTCAGGATTAAACCCTATTAATTGATTTATATGCTTTTGAAAGTTTTGATCTTTTAGATTGTTGATGATTTGATGCTAGCTCAACTGTGATATAACTTAATTTGATCTAAATTCTCTTGCCTATGGTGTTGGGATACTATGAAACCTAGGACGTTGCTCTTCAGTTTTCTGTAAAACCGACAAGTTCTTTCAGTATGATTCGGATGCTTTCTCTCCCTCCCTTTAGAAAAAAAACGGTACAGAAAAAGGATTAAACAGCGTACCTCGAAGATTGTTTCCTCATCCCATAAAACAGGCAGCTAAAAAAAGAAAAGAAAGAAAAGCGTAGATACTTGAATTTGGGGTTTATGAGATTATGAATCCCTGTCTGGTCTTTTAAACTGTATCTCTGTATTTTATCTTGCTTTACTTGCGGACAAGCAAAAATCTAAGTCTGGGGGAGTTGACATTACTTGGGTTTAACGCTCTCTAGTGAGCATTTATGTTTGCTATTAAGCGTTATCTGAGTGTTTTCCTTGCCGTTTGGTATCTTTTACAAGTTTCTAGGTAATTGGATTGTTCTTGAACAAAAAGATGGATTTATGCACGAACCGGATACAAATTGACGTAAGCAGTTATAGAGTCTAGCATAAGGGTCAAACGTTTGTCAATGTTTTGAAGATTTTCCCATGGATGGATTTAGTTGAAAACTGGACACAAGATAGCCACGTGAGTTAGCATTCATACGGAGGTGGTTTTAAGTCATTCCATCAGAGAAATTAAAAGTTATGGCTTTTTTACCAGAAGACTGATTAAGCTGATTCGCAGAAGAAGATCGTGCAAAAATCCCCTGGAATGACCGATCGATCTCTGAGTGCTCGATTGGGGAAAACCTCCACGAATTCTACAAACAGAGTGCTGATCGAGTGTCCAATCATTCTCCAAATTTCCCGATCTATCCCTTCACCAGAGAAGTTTTAGAAGATTTCAAAAATTTGCAGAATTGGTCGTCAAGGCTATCCTTTATTTTATTTTGGTTTTTCCTTTTTCTTAGCACTATATAATCCTTGAGGCTTGTTTTATTTTAGATACGCTTATTTTATTCTAATTTTTACTAAAGGAGACAGATCCAGAACTCTATATCTAGGAGAAGTTTCTCTGAACCCTTGTTTAATATCTATTATTGTTTTATGATTATGAGTTCTTGTTTGATATTTATTTTTTGTTTACTTTTCAATGTATGAGTAGTTCTCTAGTTAGGTTTTAGATTTTCCCGGGGAAACCATGTTTGAATGTTAGAGTTTATCATAAATGATTGAATTTGTTAGGTTCTTAGTCTATACTTGTTCTTAATTTATGAATTAGAGTAGCTAACTAGTCCATTTATATTAGAATTATAAATGCAAAGAGAATTGGTTTAGAAGTCTGATCTAGTCTAGATGAGTAAGTGTTCTTACTTGCGAGAGTATTGTCATGAATGCTTGTGAACAATTGAATTTGAACTTAATGCTTGACTGAATTATCTAAATACGGCAAGAGTTTGTCTTTAGTAATTCAAACATATGGTTTAATACTTCGAGAGGAGATTATTCTATTGTTGTCTTTCATGTTGAGAACTATTTTAAAAAAAAAAATCTTGCATGTTAACCTGAGCTTTTAAACCTGATAATATGTGGAATTCCCTAATGTCTGACGCATTTTATTATTGATTTACTTCGTTTATTTTAATTATTGATTTTATTCAGTTACAAACCATCTATGTTATCTGTCTTAGCTTAATTCGATATTAAAACTGAAAGTGTGCTATCTGGTCTCTGTGGGATTCGACCCTATCTATGCTACATTGATATGTTCTCTATAATATAGTTGCAAGATTTAAATTCTATCTCTATCAGGGGAGGCACCGGTCCGTCGATCTTGATATAAATTTATTTAGGGTGGCGACACGCCCAATCAGTCTCTGCACTTCCCTCGTGTTCCTGGGAAAAGGCAGGTGGATGATTGCACTAATTTGTTTAAGATTTACTTTAATGCCTTTTTGGGTGACGATGTAACCTACGAACTCCCCCAAGGTTATATCGAAGGTGCATTTGGTGGGGTTGAGCTGCATTCCATATTGTTTCAGTATCGCGAAGCAGGATCATATGTAGTTGACGTGATCAGCTCCAGACAAGGACTAAGCGAGCATACCGTCGATGTAGACTTCTATAGTACTACCAAGGAGGTCGGCAAACATTATGTTGACTAATCTTTGATATGTTGCTACAACGTTGTTGAGCCCGAAGAGCATGAATTTAAAACAATATGTTCCTCTATCTATAATGAAGGTTTTCTTTCCTTAGTCGTCGGGATGCATCATTATCTGGTTGTAGCCCGAGAAAGCATCCATGAAAAAAGCAGCTCGTTGCTTGCAATGGCTTCGACAATCCGGTCTATATTCGGCAGGGCGTAGCTACCTTATGGGCAGGTTTTGTTTAAGTCAATGAATTTGATGCATACCCTCCATTTGGCATTCTTTTTCTTCACGACGACTGGGTTTTCCAACCATTCGATATATTTCACTTCTGCTATCGACCCCGTTTGCAGCAGTCTCTCCACTTTTTCATTTACTGCTAGTGCTCACTTTAGTCCTAATTTTCTTCTCTTTTGTTTGATTGGTTTAAAATTTAGGTTGACGTTGAGCTCATGGCATGTGATGCTCGGGTCGATTCCCTTCATAGAGTCAATCAACCACGCAAAGGCAGTTGCCACCATCGATATGGACATATTAGATGGACTCGCATGTGGATCTCTTGCGTTCTTCGGGGAGGTCTGGTCGCTTCGATATCCCCAGATGTAGTTGCTATAAATTCAAGCTCTTCTATTCTTTGTTCTCTGCTATGAAGCAGGTTCTTGTTGCGTGTTGATTTCCTTTGATGGTGATGGTCCCTTTTGCTATATGGATCTTGACGCACTAGTGAGATACAGATATTGCTGCTCTCATTTTGCACATCCACAACAACCCACGATGGCCTTGAAGATCGGATGTTCGTCGGCGATCTGGAATTATATGGTTGTAACGTTTCCACCTACTCGAACCGGGAGCTTGATAGTCCATATCGTTTCAACAATGTCTCCTCCAAAACAGGTTAGCGACTGCATGGTCTTCTTTATCTCCCCTTCATAGATTTCCATTTTGAGTAAAGTGCTCTCGAATATTATGTCCATTGAGCTGCCCGTGTCGACGAGAATAATGGTTACTTGGTAATCTTAAATGACGAGCTAATGACTATGAAATTGGTACGTGGATCAACGATTCCAAAGGTGTTGTCGCTTGTGAATTTGATTAGTTCATGCCTTAGTGGTCTGCTTGGTGATCCTTCTCGCGTATTGAGGACTAGCTGACTGTATTTTGTTATCGAGTGCATGGAGTTTCCATGACGTCGAATTCCTCCCAAAATAATAATTATCCTTCTACGGGAGTTAGGGATGTTTCCACCATGTCTATCACTCAGCTGCCTCTGAGGAGTCATATCTGTTTCGACGACCTGTCTTTCTTGTTTTTACATTTCGCTCTTCGTGATTCTAGTGTGGTTGATAATTTTTGGATCGTTCCCTCTGATTTCTGGATGGGTATTGGTCAGCCCGTCTCCATTCGTTTCTTCCTCGTCCTTCTTGATATTTATTAGGAGCATGTCTTTTAGGTGGCAACAGTCGACGGTACTGTGGCCTTGATGGTGTGGAAATCGCAAAGGCGTTGCAGTCATTATCTCATTTCGGAGCCATTTTTCGTTTTTCATTCGTCGATGAGGTAAGTTGCATGTCTCTTTCCTTTTTCGTTCTTGGATTCGCTTTCATAAAATTGGCGTAGCTGATATATTGTGTTTTTAATGGTTTTTAGCTCTTGTTTCATACTCATTTTAGGTAGATTCACTTGAATTTAGGCATGTATAGGTTGCATTTGCATATAATTTCATGTTTCAGGTGTTGAGGGAGAATCAATTCAAAAGATATATCAATTGGATGCAAAAGAGCAAAAAAGGGGACTTAATATGGATCAAAACAAAAAGCCTTAAAGATCAAGAAATTTGGGGATTTTACAATGGAAACTTCATCATGACATCTTAAATAATATTTTAGTCATGCATTTAAGCTTTCCAACAAGCCAAAAATCACCTTAAACTTCCCATGGAATTGTAAGATATGAACCAGCAAAGTTGTGATCCGCTAGATTCGAACCTCCACAACGTCCACCCCAAAGATACATCTTTTACACCATATTACATTGCGAATAGGAGAAGACTCTTTCATCAAAATTTTATCCCTTTGAGTAAGCTTTCCAAAGAGCTATCGCATGACACCATAGCTTCAAAGATGCGAGAGTTATGGACTCTAAAGCTCAGATCCGTTTGTCGAACCCGATCTGAAAAATATGAAAATACCAGGGGCAAGGATCGGTTTGGCAAACCGATTGCAACCCAAAAAGTCAACATTTTCAACACTTTTTCAAGTTTTAACCCATTTTTCATTTGGGTTAACCCAATTATTTTGGGTTAACTCAATGCCATTTTTAGGAGACTATATAAGCTTGTTAAACCTAATTTTAGATGATCCTTTTATCTTATCTCTTTTTCTCTTCACAACCTTTGTAAATATTTTGGATCTTTGTTTATTTTAAGTTTTAATCTTTTTTTTATTGTGTTTCTTCTTCTATTTTATGTTTCCAATCATGATTCTACACATTTCTATAGTTAGATCTTGTGTTTTATCTAATAATAGTGAGTAGTTCATTTCTAAGCAAATGGTTAGATAGAAAAGGTGATTGAATATGATTCTTAGGATTTTAATAGCATAAATCTTCATTCAATAGGTGTGCTTAATGCTAAAATTTTCTTGGCCATTCAAGTTTATATCATAGGATGAATTGTGCCCGAAAGGTGTTCGATGAAATTCATGAACCAACTATTGTTTTCTAAATGACACTATCTAAGAGATTGTTTTTAGTTAGTTTAGTGGTTTATCATGAATTAGATAATATTGCCTCTAATTTTGTAATTATCCAAGAAATTGTTTTTAGTTACATGATTAAGAGAGGGATTAGTGCCATGAGAGTGAATTAGTCTAATTAAGGAAATTCTAGACCAAGAATTAGCACTAGAGTGTGAGTATTAGCATCATAAAAATGTCATTTGATCACGCGAGTTGATTACCTTTTCCCATTTGCTTAGCTTTTTATTATTGATTCCTAGTTTAATCTTTTGTTGGCTTTTGCATAATTTATGTTGACTTTTGCTTGTTTCACTTTTTGTTGACTTTTGTTTTCTCTTTATCTAATGCATGTTAGGACGATAGTTTTAAACCAATTATCTTATTTGGCTTAGACTAGACAAAATTCTCATATGTTCTAGTGTGTTAATTCCCCCTGATTTGGATTGATAAACCTATATGCTAGAATGACAATGATAGTACATTAGGGAATTGCAGTAGAAACAACAACGATAAAATCCTACTATCAATTTGGCGCCAATGCCAATTCAGAAATTCGATTAACCATTAGAACTTTGAATTTTCTTGGGACTAAGCTCTTTTACTTTTCATTTACTTTGAGATATAGTGATGGCAATGGATTACTATGCTTGGCTAAATACATTTGAAGAGGATATCGAGGAGGAGAAATATGAGGGCCCACCACTTGATGAGAACGTGCTTACCCTAGAACAAAGAATAGAGTTGGCTCATCAAGAAAAAGAACATCCAATAATGGCAAGGAGTGATCTAGGTATTATCATTTGACTCAATATCATCTCCCAGCAAGCAATACTTGAGGGAAGAGAGCTCACATTTGGAGAGATACAAGGAGCTCATAAACTCCAAGAGGTAATATATTGGGTTCCCCCATCCCAACTCCAAGGTATATATGAGTTAAACTTTGAATTTGATGTTAATGAAAATTGCTCCACACCTAGCAGTGAAGATGTAAGTTCTAGTTTGCATACACACATGCTTCTTGATCAATGATATGAATTGATATGTGTTTTTCAAAAGCTAGATACTTCGAGGTTTGAAAACCTTACTAGGGATTATGATGGAGTAAGTTATGAAATCAATGATCTCGAATTATGGTTTTTAATGCATGATGAGTTTAGTACACTTCTTGAACAATCTTGTCTAAAAGATGTGCTTGAAATATATAAAATCTTAAATGATTTAAAAACTCCGAAGGATGAGATGGATTTTAGAAGTGATAATGTTGTGTTTTACATAATTGATGGAGATGAAGTTGACTACTTTGTGTTGAACTCATTTAAACCTGAAGTTGATTTTATCTTTTCATCAAATACATTTGAACCTCGTGAGCATCTAGTAATCAAAGAACATTTCATGATACATGCCACATTTATCATGCACTCCTTTGTCCCAATTTTTGTCTTATTGTTATGGGAGATATTGTATTTCTTTGTGTACATTATCTATTGCACTAATAAGAGAAGGACTAAAGGTGCATTGGCTCAACCGTTTGATTATTATGATTAGAAAGTTGTGTCTCCAAGTTAAGCTAAAGACTTAAAACAAACCCACTTGGGAGGGAATCTCATGTCTATCCTTTCTACATATCCTTTAAATTTAAGTCTTTCATTTAGTTTTTAAATTTGTCTCGGTATGATTTTGGGTATGTTGACTTTTTGGGATAGTTTGAGTGTTGATTTGTGCAGGTTTAATGGTAAACAAAAGGCTCAAGGGTATATGTTGGGATCAAAACCGGTCACGACGAAATCAATGTCTAAAAACCATCATTAATATGTTAAATCACACTATCCAAACATCAAACCGCACTAGCTGTATCATCCGGAAAAAACTAACCAAGCTGCGATACTTCTGAAAGATCTCAAAAGATATGTTTCGGAAGAATGGTACAACGATCGTAGAACCACTAAGCGATTATCTCTGCACTATTTCGTCCTTAGTTGAGAAGGTTTTTTCCCACCAGGTTTTTCCTATCACTAAGATTTTAACGAGGCAAGATAATCCCCTTACGTCCAGTGTCAAAGTCAAAACTAGCATACTCGACATCAATGTCCGAGAAACACAAAATATCTCGACAAATACATTCTGAAACAACCAGGAGCAATCATAATCTCCGAACAAACACTTTGGTCTCGAATCTTCCCGTCTACGTACCACGGGTTTACGTATGCAAGGTACACACTTTTACAACACACGTACACGCTTAATTAGATACGTTTAATACATACGTTCAGCTCGCCAATCGGCGAGCAAGGCATCACAAACAAATTCAGCTCGCCAACTGGCAATAACTCTTGATTTTCGCTACTGAAACCACTTCCATATAAAATCTAACGCAAGTAACTATCTTGTGTAAACGTCTCAGCCTCATCAGCTCGCTGGAGAGCTGATGACCTCACAAAGAAATTCAGCATGCCAATTGGCGAGATGAATGACCAGTCTTTGTTAATATATTTGTACTCTTGATTGTGGCAACAGATTGACTTGAAACCACTTCTATATGAAATCTAACTCAAGTGAATATCTTGTGTAAAAATTTCAGCCTTATCAGCTTGCTGGCGGGCTGATGACCTCACAAACAAATTCAACTCGCCAACCAGTCTTCGGTAAAATTGTCACAACTCTTGATTGCATTATTGGATTGACTTGAAACTGCTACCATATGGAAGCTAACTCAAGTTTCTATTTTGTGTCAAAGTTTCAGCCTCATCCATCCACGGTAACATCTTCGAACATTGCTATAGTTCTGACCCTTCTTTCGGACTTTGCAATGCACACGCTAAACGCATAATCAGCTCGCCGGTTGGTGAGCTGAATCAGACAAATTGAGCTTGCAAACTTGTGAGCTAAATAAGACAAATTTGACTCGCCAACTGGCGAGCTGAATCGGACAAATTCGGCTCGCCAACTGGTGAGCTGAATCGGACAAATTCGGCTCGCAACCTGGCGAGCTGAATTGGACAAATTCAGCTTGCCAACCGGCAAGCTGAATAATATGCCTTGTATTGTCTCGAACCTTCCGTCTCTCGTATTGTATCATTCCTATGTTCCGCTAAAATTTTGCGGCTAAAACCATAAAACTCATTCTTTTCGTGAAAGTATCGGGGTTATCGTGTAAACGAAAAACATCACGATTATACGATTATTCTTTACGATTTACGAAAGTATCATGACATCTGCTCGTATAAGTATCAATCGTATAAAGCGATGACGACTTACTTGTCGCAAAGTTCGTATCGCATTGTCATACAAAGACCGATTCTCTGATAAGAATCGTAAAAGCGCCTAAAACCGCATAACGGTTTGACAAGGTCTAAAGCGTGATAGATAGCCCAAGTGAGATTCCGGGTGAGAGTTCGACAAAAAAAAAATGGCGGTCATGGCTTGTTCCGCAAGCTATAGAGAGATGGAAGGAGTAGAGAAAATGAATGTTTTCAGAAGAGAAAAGGAAGATTTCCGCAGAAGAATCAGAGGCATAAAAGGAATTCGAACCAACCCTGAAGCCTATAAGAGAGATAAGGAGGAAGAGACATGACACATTCAACTTTCCGCACCAAAAGACTTAGGGTTTAGATTAACTTTTCCGTTCTTGATAGTGAGCTACGACTCAATTGAATTTTCTAGTCTTAGGTTTTCGTACTACGAAACTTGCCAACAGCTCACATAGCCAAGGCTTACTACCTGTTGTAACACGCTCATACGCAAATTCGGAATAAGATTTCTTTTTCCCTCTTTCATACTTTTAATTTCGTTATTGTATTCTTTATTTTCATACTTTGATCTTGTTAAACGTTTGACTCACAGAAATCCGGAATCTCTGGAAAATTAGGGCTTTCTCTGATTTTTCGTATCTAACGGAAATCGATGGTGCGAATTTTGGTTTCCACATTGTATACCAGTTTCACGTACCGGGTTGACAAAACAGAGCTTCAAGGCATCTAGGGATGAAAAAGGAAAACGAATTGCAAGGAAGAATCCTAAGGTTGATCCAACACCCACTATTATTGAGGTACCACCTCGACACCTTGTACACATACTTGCATCTTAGTTTTTTGTTTCTTTTCTTTTCGATTCTTTCTCTAAATTCTTTTTCACACAAGGGACTATGTAAATTAAGTTTGGGGGAGGAACCATATCAAACTTATTTTCAAATTTTGGTCTTATCATGCACTTTCATTGTGAATAGTTAAGGTTTACAAAAATCCACAAAAATCAAAATTTTTCAAAAATCTTCAAAAAGATTGCGTTTAGTTTCATTCTAGGTTGAATTTTTCATATGGAGCAATGATTGGATTGCCTTATGAATCCTGGTATTTTTCTTGAATTGTAGCACCCTAGCTAATAATAGAATGATGCTTGAACCATTTTAAAGATTTGGAAAATATGTGCTCGGAGTTGACCGCTTTATGCTTTATAGTGTTTGTTGAATCTTGCTTGAATTGAAACCAATCCCATGAATATTTGGATTTAAATTAATCTAATTTTCTTGGATTATCTTTGCCTTATTTTATCACTCTTATTAATCCAAATGGTCATTCTCATCTTTAGGATGGTTACCACACCTTGTTTACCAAAACCTTTCTTTCAACCCCCCCCCCCCCCCCCCCCCCCCNAATACATATATGGGCAAAAACCTGTGTAATAGAAGTTGAACGACAAGGATATAGCCTCTTAGAGTTAGCCTTATTTTAAGGTTAACATGTTTAGGTGGGGAATTGTTTAGAATAGGGCATAAGTTTTGTGGAATCACATGAAAAATTGTGGTAGTGTGGAAAAAGAGTATTGAAATAAGCCGGAATCACAAGAAAAATTTTGATAGTGTGGAAAAAGAGTATTGAAATAAGCCTAAATAAAGAAACTCTATGAGTATCAAAGGAGCCAAGTGGTTTGAATAATAAAAGTATAAGAAATAGTCTAATCCTCCCAAGATAATGAAATAAAATCGAAAAAGAAAAGACAAAGAAAAATCTATATCTAAATGGGAAAAGAAAAAACTATGTGCTAAATTGTAAGGGAATAAAAGAAAGAAGAATGCTCCTAGTAGTTTGGTAATGAAAAGAAAAAGGGCGCAAATGTTTTGGGTAGAAAGAGTTTAAATAGTAATCAAGATTAGGTGGTTTGTGCTCTAAATGAAAAAGTAAGTGGAACATGGGGTAGAATAGAAACATAAAATAGATTTGGGTAGAGCATTAGATGAGGTGAAAACCTTGTATGCATCAATTGTTTGACTCCACCTTGATTTTGCCTAATGTTTTGCATTACTATCTTGAGAGAAACCACTTCAAAATTGTGAAACCACTTCAAACATCTAAAAAGCCCCAAAACCAAACCAAATGGATTAGATTTTTCTTCCATAAGTGAGAATGCACTTGAATGATTAATGAGTGTAAGGTATTGGTAAATTTGATGGTTTTAGGATACTTCACTTTGATTGCTAAAAGTTGGTTATTGTGATGAGTATGTAGAAGTACATTGTATCATTGTAATTCATGCATCATTTTACCAGTCTTTAGGATGATACACTTGAATCATTACATTCAATTTTTGGCTATTAGTTTTCATTTTCAAACCTCTCTTTCTCACTTACTTTTGTGCCTTGCTTGAGGACAAGAAAATGATAAGCTTGAGGGAGTTGATATATTGTGTTTTTAATGGATTTTAGCTCTTGTTTCATATTCATTTTAGGTAGATTCACTTGCATTTAGGCATGTATAGGTTGAATTTGCATGTCATTTTATGTTTTAGGTGTTGGGAGTGAATCAATTTAAAAGAGAGATCAATTGGATGCAAAAGAGCTAAAAGGGGACTTAATATGGATCAAAACAACAAGTCTTAAAGATCAAGAAATTTGGCGATTTTACAATGGAAACTTCATCATGCATATTGAAGAATATTGTATCCATGCATTCGATCTTTCCAACAAACCATAAATCACCTTAAAAGCCCTAGGGAATTGTAAGATATGAACCAGCAAAGTTGTAATCCGCTAGATTCAAAGCTCCAAACCGTCCACCCCAAAGATGCATCTTTTACACTAGACTCCATTGCAAATTAGGAGAAGATGCTTTCATAAAAATTGTATGCCTTTGAGCCAGCTTTCCAAAGAGCTATTGTATGACACCATAGCTTCAAATATGAGAGAGTTATGGACCCCGGATCTCAAATTGGTTTGCCAAAATTGATCTGAAAAATATGCAAATTCCAGGGGCAAGGTCCAAACCGATCCCAGCCCAAAAAATCAATATTTTCAACACTTTTTCAAATTTTAACCCATTTTTCAATTGGGTTAACCCAGTTTTTTTGGTTTACCCAATGTCATTTTAAGAGACTATATAAGCTTTTTAAACCTAATTTTAGATTATCTTTTTATCTTATCTCTTTTTCTCTTATGAACCTTTGTAAATATTTTGGATCTTTTTATTTTATATTTGAATTTTTGTTTTGATTGTGTTTCTTCTTCTATTTTCTGTTTCTAATCATGATTCTACACATTTCTATAGTTAGATCTTGTGTTTTATCTATGATTAGTGAGTAGTTCATTCCTAAGCAAATGGGTTCGGTAGAAAAGGGTGATTAGGTGATTGAATATGATCATAGGATGAATTTTTCCCGAAAGATGTTCGATGAAATTCCTAAACCAAATATTGTTTACTAAATGACACTATCCAAGAGATCATTTTTAGTTAGTTTAGTGGTTTATTATGAATTAGATCTTATTACCTCTAATTGTTTAATTATCCAAGAGATTGTTTTTAGTTGTATGATAAGAGAGGGATTAGATTCATGAGAGTGAATTATTCTAATTAATGGAATTCTAGACCAAGGATTAGCACTAGAATGTGAGTACTAGCATCATGGAATGTCATTTGATCAGCCGATTCGATTATCTTTGTCCATTTGCTTAGCTTTTTATTATTGATTTCTAGTTTAATATTTTGTTGAATTTTCCATAATTTATGTTAAGTTTTTCTTGTTTGACTTTTTGTTGATTTTTGTTTTCTCTTTATCTAATGCATGTTAGTATGATAGTTTTAAACTAGTTATCTTATTTGGCTTCGAATAGAAAAAAATTCCATAGGTTCTAGTGTGTTAATTCCCCTTGATTTGGATTGATAACCCTACATGCTACAATGACAATGATAGTACAATAGATAATTGTAGTAGAAAAAACTATAGAAAGAACCACAAAAAAAAAAAGAAGATTTGGGAAGAAATATTAATCATAGATGGCCTAAGGTAAATTGACAAGCTACCTCAGTGAAATTATAGACGATCGAAAAACAAATTGATAGATCCCCTCGTCGAAACCATAGAAGACCAAGAGACCAAAGTGATAGACCACCTCGGTGAAACCCATACGCTTGAAGGTTGATTGTTTGACTACCTAATCGGAACAGCCAAATAACACGAAGATATCACACCACCTCACTCAACCAGATCATCACCAACAAATCATCTCAACAGTCACCCTCGCCACCTCCACAAATCTCAAAGGAGACCAAGACCAAGACAAGCAAAATACGCTCAAGGTTGGTTCAACATTTAAGAACTAAGTAATAAGAACCGAATAAGTGCCACACAAACTATAGAAAGGACTAGAAATTCCGAGAAGAAATAGTACATGTTGGGGTCAAAACGGTCACGACGAAACTAATGCCTCAACCAGTCATTACGATCTCGATCAACGAAATATGTTTCAACCAAAGTCACCAAACTTCCGGAAATACATTTTGGAGGAAACACGCAATGGTCATTGGACAATTAGACAACCATCTCTGTAATTTTTTGTCCTTAGTCGAGATAGTTTTGTCCCACATGGTTTTCCTATCACTAAGATGGTCAACAAGGCAAGATGGTTCGCACACGACCAACATTCTAAAAACCACAAAAGATCCGGAACAACGACAACCAAATTAAAGCTCCCCGATAGACGTCTAAGGCTCCAAAATTTATTTACATACGAGAACATGTACACCAAACACGCAATCAGCTCGTTTAGCGAGCTGAATGTCTGAATCCCAAAAATTCAGTTGACAACTGGCGAGCCGATTTCTTCTCAAACCTCCTGACCCTCGTTTCGCATCATTCCGAGGTCCGTTGGAATTCTGCGACCAAAACCTTAAAACTTATTTTTTCCATGAATGTATCGGGGTTATCGTGTAAACAGTACACACCACGATTATGCGATTATTTTTTATGGTTCCCTGAAGTATCATGACATCCGTTCGTATAAATATCAATCGTATAAAGAGATGACGACTAACTTGTCAAAAAATCTGTATCGCATCATCATACGAAAGACCGATTCTCCGATAGGAATCGTGAAACTGCCTAAATTACATTACGGCTTGGTGAGACCTAAAATGCGACAAACAGCCCACATACGATTCTAGGTGAGAATTTGGCCCAAGTGCAATGATGGTCATAGCTTGTTCCGCAAGCCACAAAGAAATGGAAGGAATCCAGAAAAGGAACGTTTCCGTAAAACAAAAGGAAAGTTTCCGCAAAAGAATCAGAGGCCAAAAAGGAAAACGGACAAGCCAAGGAGTCTATATAAGAAGGATGAGCAGGAAGAGATGGGACACGTTCAACTTTCCGCACCCAAAATTCTTAGGGTTCAGATTATTTTTCAGTTATTGCTAGTGAGATGCGATTCAATTAGGTTTTACGGTCTCCGTTGCTAGATCTAGGATAACTCACCAACGGTTCTTGTGATCGAGGATGTCACCTATTGTAAAACATTCACGCATCGATTCGGAATAAGACTTCTATTGCTCTCTTTTTTGTTCTTGAATTTATTTTTGTATTCTCTATTTTCTTGATCTGATCTTTCCTCGTTTGACTCATAGAAATCTAGGATCTCTGGAAAATTAGAGTTTTCTCTTATTTTCCGTAACTAACGGAAATCGACAGTGCAAACTCCGGTTCCCACAGTTTGGCGCTAGAAGAAGGGGGACAAGTGATTTCTTTCACGTTAAACAACCAGTTCAGAAACATGAAAACTGAAACTTAACATGACCAACCAGCTTGTGACGCTCTTCCACCGCACGAAAATGTCGAGTAGACTCCACCAACGAACATCATCGCAGTCAATGCGAACGCAAACACTGCAGCGTTCGAGGAGATTAAGAAGATGTTCTCGGCCCTCGAGAAGAAGTCGGAAGAACAAGATAAGCTGATGAGCTCTCTCGCGAAACAGGTGGAAAACTTAACCGCAAGAATTAGGGCCATCCTCCCGCGCAGAACTACTAAGCTCTACGGGAGAAAACATGATTTCGCGACCCCACATGACGGGACGTAAAACACGCAAGATGGGCCACCGAAACAATATCCCGATGAGGTAACTTCTACTCCGACATTAAAAAGCAATCTCCCCCCTTCCAGTGAGAAAACACAAGATAACGAAGCCAAACGAGTCAATCGGGAGCTCAGTTAATCGTCCAAAAATCGGATGAAGATGCGGACATACACCCTAGAAGGGTTTGAGACCGTTTGAATTGATGGAATTCCGGACTCGATAAGCCCATGACCAAAGTTGAGGAAAATATCTTCTGGGTGGAGCAGGAAAAGCAAGCCGAGGAGCAAGCACGAATCATCTGTAACAAACGTCGACAAGCTCATAAGGTAACTGAAGATGATTCCAACGCAATTCGCGATCTCCGCGAATCCCTCACAAAAACCATGGCCAAAATATAATTGGTAAAACCGCAAATCCATCATGCCACCAGTGCGGCCCCAGAAATCAACCAACTCCTTGAGGATGCGCGGAGAACTCCGTTCATGGCACGCATAATAATGCCTGGATTTTGGACCACTAAAAAATCAAAATCCCAATGTAAAATAGAACCACGGATCCGGAAGCGCACTTACAAATCTCTCCGATCGCAATGGCAAGATTGAAACTAAGGGAAGGAGAAAAGGATGCAGGCTTCTGCCTTCTCTTCGTCGAACATCTCCATGGGGCAGCTCTCGAATGGTGTTCTCGACTGAAACGGAACTCCATCGCGAATTTTGAACAACTTTCCTTGGAATTCCTCACGCCCTACTCCATGTTCATGGATAGAGAAACTTCTGATGTCGATCTCTAGAGCCTCGCTCAAAAAGAAGACGAATCTCTCTGAGACTTCATGAAATGGTTCAAAATCATAATGTCAAGAGTGAGCGATATAAGAGAAAAAGTGTCCATAGACGCGCTCCGCAAAACTCTCCGGTAAAAATTGAAATTTAGGAAATGGATATCCCTCAAGAAACCGCGCACAATTCAGGACGCCTTGCACAAAGCCACGGATTTTATTAACATCGAACAAGAAATGAGAGTTCTAGCGCAAAAGCATAAGCCAACAAAGGTGTCTGCAAAGGAAGCCTCTTCCGAACAAATAATCGAAAAAGAAAAACCATCGTAACGACCATTACGTCCATCACGAAGGAGAATACGCTCGAGGAGCGCATAACTATGCTATAAATCAATATTCCGAGAGAGGAAACACGTCAAGCAACACTTGGACCGCAAATTTCTCTTACGATGAGAATTTGTTTTGTGAATTCCCCCAAAGGAAGGGGGCATTCCACAGAAAATTGCAAAGTCCTTGAAGCGAGATTGACGGCAAAGCTACTCGCAAGACAAATGTTGGAGATTTCTAGCGTAAACGATCTCCCTAGAGAGGCAAATCAGCTGCTGAGACCAGAACAGGCACCGCCAGGAAACAACGCACCCCAAGGTCCCCGACTAGAAGGGAAGCACAGAAGAAAACGTGAAGATAAAACCGGAAACATCAATCGTCGCCGAGTAAACATGATAATCAGAGGATCGCAATACTGCCAGGATACAGTCTCTACACATCCTCTAATTCACCGAATAACGCGATCACTTTCGGAAAAAATGAAACTGTCGGAATCGACATCTCATAGAGATCCCCTTGTAATCGACCTCGTCATAAGAGATCTCGTGGTCGAAGGATCCTCGTCGACACAGGGAGCAACATAAACATAATATTCCGCGATACTCTAAACAGGATGGGCATAAAGCTGTCCGAAGTCACTCCCATTCCAAAGCCGCTCACTGGATTCTCCGGCAGGACGACCATGACTCTCTGATCTATTTAACTCCCTGTCATGGCCAAGGAAGTTACCAAAATCATTGATTTTGCGGTAGTCAATCATCGTGCATCTACAACGCGATTATCGGAACGCCTTGGATAAATTCCATGAAGGTAGTTCTGTCAACTTACAACTTAGGCATCAAATTCTTGAGGTCTCAATGGATATCCGCAATCTGGGGGTGTCAAAAACAAGCAAGACTCTACTTCCTAGCCGAGCAAAAACTAAGACGGGTCGCAACGACGCCAACGATCGGACCCAAACGGACGAAGACAACACAAGCATCGACCAAAAACACTTTTGGCAAAACCTGACAGCACTTCGGAAATGGCTCGACCTAAGGAAGGCAACCAAGCCTCTGAGCTACATATCCCAGACCAAACAGCACACCGTAGACACTATAGCCACCGTCGTCGACCCAACTCTAGCCACCGTAGCTAAAAAGGACGACGCATCATCACCAAACAAGTGATCTAACTCACAGCAACCAATTAAACTACGAGACGGCTTGATCCCCAAAAAGGGTAGGTAGGAAACTTTTCGATAGAAAAGTGCAGATGCCCCCCTCTCCGAGAAAAAGGGAGAGAGTGGGTACGTACACGTATACTCACATTTCAAAATATCTGCATTCGCGTACTCGATATTTTTGAAACTTTTACACAATAATAAAATCACATTCTACCTTAACATTTTTCGCATCTTCTTGCAAACCTCACATATTCGATTACGCTCAAAAAAATTCTGAATCATCACATAATCTGAAAATGGAAATCATACGCAAACTCCTAACGAAAATTGTAACTCTTCTTGAACATAGACTAAAAACATAAAACCTGCAAACATAATAAAATTTTCGGAAAAAGCGAGACGTCGCAAACTTTCTAAAACAAAATTCCAAATTTGTACTAACACAGTCTATGCAGACTCCAAAACTAAAACGAGCGAACACCCGCTCCCATATCAAACCCGTTGGTTGGCCTCCGATAGACAAATTAGTCACCTAACCTTTCGTAAGATCAGTTCTCCCACATCCGACACAAGGATATACAACTCTATAAAAACCAAAATTTTGGTCAGCACTTCCGAATGACTTGGAAATTGTCTTTGGAGAGATGTTCGATTCCGGATCGATGCAAATCTATCGTAGGTTCCAATGTCGAAATTGAGTCAGGTTGAAATTGCAAACAAGATACGTAAGCCGGAAAAGTCGTCGCACCCCTTAAAACCGAGAGTAAGCCTAGGTCTTTCCCTAAACCCAGCACATTGGTCGCTAACATCTCTAGACATAGTATCGAAAACCAATACGAGATCCCTAAACTTGTTTTGTCGCTTGCACACCTGAATCCGCGTAACTCAAGATCAGATTCTCCAAAAAAATTGCACCTGTAACGGATAAACTAAACGCAACGACAAATCGAAAACATAATGCAAACTAACTACTCGAATTTTGTTTTCAACAGACCACATACAAAACAAAATTACAAAGGGCCGCAAAGGAAAGTTTTTAATAGGCCATATACGGCCAAAAAGGCCACACTCGGCCAAAATCACATATCACCTCAACACTAATTGGGGTTAAAGTGACCGGTACACGATGCACCAACGCTCTCGGATCCTGATCCACTGCACCGAGAGTCACATGTCACCACACGCCAAGATCCCGACATCCTCTAAATTAGGAGAAACAAGAATGAGAGCCTAGCATTTCTGAACTTCCGACTCAGTCGGAGGAATCAAGGACCTTACATCCTTGTACTTTTCAAAGTATCCAAACTTTTTCTTCCATTCTACATCGTACTGGAACTCGGGCTTCTTGGACTGGTACAAAATGCCTACCAAACCACGACATTCGCGCCAATCTTCAATGGTTCGGTGCGTCTGCTCCAGCTTTTTGAAGCAGGCCTCAAAGTACGTCAAATAGTCTGTCACAACAGAGACAATCTCGCGCTTGCCATGCCTACCAACACGGAAAACCTTGGAAGCTTTCTTCCTCACCAGCTTCTCCATCTTTAGACGAGAGTTATCCTCCTCGAGCTTATCGGCTCTGTACCGGGCTGCACGTGCCTCCTGATCCTTCAACTAGAGAGCCTCCTCCATTATATAGATGCCATGTCAGAAGACCATTAAAAAGTTAACATATACACCCGTAAAAACATCGTGTAAACGAGTGCCAACACCTCATGGTTCTCTCCGAGGCGGGAGGCTGAAGCGAGGAAGCATCCTGGAAAATCAAAGAAACCAGGTACGAATGAGGTCAGCGGGACCTGATCCAAATCTACAAAGTCGTTTAGGAACACTCCAGGGGGCGATCCTTCCCAGACCAGAACAGAGTCACCAACTATGTCCTCATTTTGCGGGGATATTTCCCTATCCCTCACGGAAAGCAGCTCGTACGGAACAAAATTCTCCATCGCTTTCTCCTCCTCTTCAATAATTATTTCAGGACAAGTGCGAGCGTTATGGTAGGCAACAACATTTCGTACCCGCTGCGGTGAGAAATTCCCCTAGTGAACTGGGCCACCTTGGAGGAGATTCCTAACGACGGTCAAATCTTCCGTAAATGGGGGAACAAGATCAGGAACTGTATAACAAAGAAAAGATAGGAATTAGACATCAGCCGAAGGAAACAAAAATTCAAGTAACCGGTCAAGATACCATATTGACCCATCTCCGCCTGAAAAGGGGTATATATCCCTCCTCGACGAAGGCACAACGCTCTTTCCAATGTGAGTACTTCTTGGAACGACTGGATAATTTGCATGTTGGTCCGAGGCACCAAGCAGTACAGAAGCATCTTACGCACGCTCTTCGCATGAATAAGCGCGGTCAGAGACTCGGTGTCCACCATCCTTTGCTTGTAGCTCAGAACTAAGGTACTGATCAAATGCTGAAAGCCACGAGGTGAAATTTGGTTGATCGATAGGTCGTATTAACGCAAGAAGTCAACTATGACCCTTGGAATCGGAAAGCATAGTCGGCAGAACAATAAGTAAGCCTTATAACAGGTCAACCAATTGGGGGCAGAAAGTCAGCTCCCTCGCCATACTCGGGCAGATCAAACTCCACATTTTCCCGCACCTTGTAGAATCCTCGGATGGTATTTAAGAATAACATCCTGCAGTCGCTCGGACCTCCGGAGTCATCGGTAAATTTAGGCCTTTCCAGACACCACGGTTCCGGAGGCGGAACATCCGCACTACATGTCTCTCGTAAGTATTTTCAACTTTTTCCGACTCAATCAAATACCTTAAAAAATCTAATCGACGGCGCGACACCTCCATCTTGTGTTCAAAGGCTTTCCAGGTCAAAAATAGACGGTAATGCATTTGCCGTAATTCCCATCTCTGAATAAGGTAAATAAGATAACAAAAAGATTGAGATGATAAAATTTCTTGTTTACCTATGAGAATTTCTTGGAAAATGGATAAGTGAAAAATCTAAAGAGATAACTTCTCCATTTTATAAGAAAATTTTTACTATTCATCTCCAGATTTTTTGAACCATTAGTTCCACCTACTTGTCGAACTTAATGCCTCATGAGAACATTCAAAATATTCTTGCAGGCTAGGGGCTAACTGTTGGGGTCAAAAACGGTCATGATAAAACTAACGCCTCAACCAGTCATTACAATCCCGTTCAATGGAATATGTATCAACTAAAGTTACCAAACATTCGAAAATACATTTTGGAGGAAACACGCAATGGTCATCGGAAAATTAGACAACCACCTTTGTACTCTTTTGTCCTTAGTCAAGATGGTTTTGTCCCACAGGGTTTTCCTATCACTAAGGTTTTAACAAGGCAACATTCGCAGAAAGCTAAAAACCACGAAGGATCCAGAACAACGACAACCAAATTAAAGCTCCCCGATAAATATCTAAGGCTCTGAAATTTGATTACATACAAGAACATGTATGCCAAACACGCAATCATCTCGCTTGCTAACAAGCTGAATCTCGCAAATTCAGCTCGCCATTTGGCGAACTGAATCTCGCACATCCAGCTCACCAGTTGACAAGCTAAATTTCGCAAATTCAGCTCACCATTTGGCGAGCTGATTTTGTCTCAAACTTCTCGTCCCTTGTTTCGTATCATTCTGAGGTTCCGTTGGAATTCTGCGACTAAAACCGTAACACTTATTGTTTCCGTGAAAGTATCAGGGTTATCGTGTCAGTGGTAAACATCATGATTATGCGATCATTCTTTACGGTTCGCGGAAGTATCATGACATCCGTTCATATAGATATCAATCGTATAAAGCGATGACGACTAACTTGTCGCAAAATCCGTATCGCATCATCATTCGAAAGACCTATTCTCCGATAGAAATTGTAAAATCGCCTAAACCGTGTGACGGCTTGGTGAGACCTAAAACGTGCCAAATGGGCCACATGCTATTATAGGTGAGAATTTGGCCCAAGTGCAATGACGGTCACAACTTGTTCCGTAAGCCACGGAGAAATGGAAGGAATCCAGAAAAGGAACGTTTCCACAAAAGAGTCGGAGGCCAAAAAGGAAAACGGACAAACCAAGGAGTCTATATAAGAAGGATGAGGAGGAAGAGCTGGGACACATTTAAATTTCCGCACCCAAAATACTTAGGGCTTTAGATTATTTTTCCATTATTGCTAGTGAGCTGCGACTCAGTTAGGTTTTACAGTCTCTGTTGCTAGATCTAAGATAAGTCACCAACGGTTTTTGCGACTGAGGTTGTCACCTATTGTAAAACGTTCACGCATCGATTCAGAATAAAACTTTTATTGCTCTCTTTTGTGTTCTTGAATTTATTTTCATATTCTTTATTTTTGGGTTCTGATCTTTCCACGTTTGACTCACAGAAATCCGGGATCTCTGGAAAGTTAGAGTTCTCTCTGATTTTTTGTAACTAACCGAAATCGACAGTGCGAACTCCAGTTACCACAGTAATCATAAAAATTTGACAAGGTACCTCGGCGAAATCATAGATGACCTAAGGACGAATTGATAGACCACCTCGGAGAAACCATAGACGACCCATAGACCAAAGTGATGGACCACCTCGAAAAAAACCAAGATGATCTGAAGGTAAATTGTTTGACCACCTCGTCAGAACAAAACTAAGTACTCAGAACCGAATAAGTAGCGAACAAACTGTAGAAAGAACAAAAAAAAGATGTTTTGGGAAGTAATAGTAATCATAGATGACCTAAGGTAAATTGACAAGCTACCTCAGCGAAATTATAGACGACCTAAAGACGAGTTGATAGATCCCCTCGGCAAAACCATAGACTACAAGAGACCAAAGTGATAAACCACCTCGGTGAAACCCAGACGCCTGAAGGTTGGTAGTTAGACTACTTAATCGGAACAACCAAATAACGCAAAGATCTCACATTGCCTCACTCAAAACCAGATCATCACCAACAAATCATCTCAAAATCACCCTCGCCAGCTCCACACCTCTCAAACGGGACCAGGAAAAAGACAAGAAATATATTCTCGAGGCTGGTTCAACATTTAAGAAGTAAGTAATTAGAACCAAATAAGTACCAAACAAACTATAGAAAGACTAGAAATTCTGGGAAGAAATAGTAATCATGAAAACTTGACAAGCTACCTCGGCGAAATCATAGATGACCTAAGGATGAATTAATAAACCACCTCGCGAAACCATAGATTGAAATTTTGAGAGAGTATGAAGCTCGATCCATGGTGGATTGAGTAGAAAATGTGAGAATGTAGAAGAGAGAGTTTTGTGAGTAAGCTTCTAACTTTCTGATTCAATCATTGTGGCGCATACAACATATTAATAGAAACCTCGGAAATATCTTAATTGGGTAGAGAAATGATTACAGCAGTGAGAGGTAAAAGAAGATTGCGTAAACGCATAAAGCATATTCCAAATGCACGTGTACGGACATGTTTGGGGACCACTTTCAATGAACAATGCGCATATGAGGAGTATTGAGCCAAAATTCTTCCAACTGTCATATTTCAAGGTTTCTCACTTCTAGAATCTTCCTAACACAATTTGGCCCACGTATACCGAATGAGTCAAAAGCCGCTTGGTTTGGCCGAGAATCTCCTTTTCTAAATACTCGGCAGTTTTGCGCATCTTTCTGATGAAGTCACGAGCATACATCTCGATCATGGCCTAGTTGTGTCCCGATCATGGCCTAGTTTCGACCCGATCATTTTCCTAATCTTCCTGCATAGCTGATTGGGCCATTTCTCTTGATGATCTGCATGTCTCCCTTTACTTCCCACACACGCTACTTGGCTCGATTGTCTGGAATGCCTGAACCATGCACATTCTTCAGTCTAGCTCGATGATCTACGCATGGCGACTGCATGAGAACCCGATAGAATAAACTATGCACATTCTTGGCCCATGCTTGATAATTTCCTAGATGGTCGACTAAGTAATGTTGCATGGTTGCCGATGGACCCAATAGTCTCGATAATGCTTATATTGGCCCAATAGACACGATAATGCATATTTCGGCCCAGGCTTGATACTTCTCATACTGCTGCCTATGATTATTGCATGGTTGCCGATACTGATCCGACTTGGCCTATATTTGGCCAAGTCGTCCCAAGCACATATGCTTGGCTTTTTTGTCATCTTTTACAATTCTTAGCTTCTTGGAACGCTTGTCCTCAGCTTTTATCAAGTTTTGGCCGAGTGATATCAAAACATAACACTCCCCCTCAACTTCAACCAAGATAATTGGTTGAACTTGGAACCTTGAAACCTTGCCTAGATAATTGTTCGATGCATTGTGAATAGCCGCTTTGTTATCACAATGCATTATGATTGGATCCTTGGATTCAATGCCCATATCTTTGAGAAAACCCTTGAGCCACACTAATTCATTCGTTAGCTTCCTCATTACCTTGTATTATGCCATGCGCTTGAGCAAGAAACTATCTTTTGCTTCTTACTCCTCCATGTGACCAAATTTCCTCCAATGAATATGCAATAACTGGTAGTACATCTTCTATCATTTCGGTCTCCAGCCCAATCCTCATCACAGTAGCCTACTATCTTAGTACTTTTGGTTCAACCCATCCATATTCGTTGGCCGAGAGCTCCTTTGAGATACCTCAAGATTCTTTCAACCATATTCCAATGATGCTTCTGTGGCCTTTGCATATGTTGGCTCAATTGGTTCACAGCAAAGCATATATCAGGACGTGTGATGGTCAAATAAATTAGCTGACCTACTAGTCTTCTATATTTGTGGAGGTCTTCAAATGTTTGATCTTCAATGTCCCCCTCTTTTATGACTTTATAACCATCTTCAATAGAGGTTTTGCATGGCTTTGCTCCAAACTTCTCTGTTTCACAAAGAAGGTCGACAGTATACTTCTTTTGAGAAAAAAAAAACCATTAGATGATCTACAAACTTTAATGCCACGAAAAAATTCCAACTCTCCTAGATCCTTAATGTTAAAAACAATCTTAAGATGTTCTTTGGTTATTTGAATTCCTGCTCATGTGATGATAATATCATCCACATATATGAGGATGAAAACTATACCTATTTGGCTATGGAGAGTAAATAAGTTGTGATCCCCTTCTGATTTGGTGAATCCCTGTGTGAGAAGAGTAGAGCTAAGTTTATGATACCAAGCTCTAGGAGATTGCTTAAGGCCATAGATAGCTTTGTTGAGCCGAACTTTTCCTTGGCCAACTGATATTTCTAGGCCTAGGGGAGGACGCAAGTAAACCTCTTCTTCCAAGTCTCCTTGTAAGAATGCGTTCTTTACGTCCATTTATAGGTTAAGAATTTAATCATAAACTAGTACTGCAGAGAACAGTTCAATGTAGCAAGCATAGGTATCGAATCTACGGAGACCAGAAAGTACACGTTCAGTTTCAGTTTCAAATCTAGCTAAAGCAGAATAATTAAGAGATGTTTTTCACGAATCAAAACGACAAATAAAAACGGTTTAAAACTATAATATAAAAATGCTAGGCATTCGAGAAATACGTAGGTAATCATGTTTAAAATCAAGTTAACATGCATGATTGGGATTGAAAATAATTCTCAACATGAAAAATGAATAAAGAATAATCTCCTCCCGGAGTATTCAACCTTATGCATGAATTTCCAGAGACAAACTTCCGCCGTCTTTAAAGCAATACGATCATGCAATACAATCAGATTCAATTGTTCATAAGCATTTAAAACAATCCTCCCGCAAGTAAAAACACTTATTCATCTAAATTAGGTCAGGTTTTTAAATCAAATCCCTTTGTATTTATCAACCTATAATCATGAACTAGGTGATCAAGCTAATTCATGCATTAAGAACAAATTTAGACTAAGAACCTAACAAATTCAATCCTACAAAGTTAATCATAACATTCAAACATGGTTTCCCTAGGAAACCCTAAAACCTAACTAATGAACTACTCAGACATAGCAAAGCAAACAAAATTGTATGTCAGAATAGAACACATAATTGAAATAAATAAAATAGATATATTAAGAATAGGGTTCATAATTTCTTCTCCAAGATACAAAGTTCAGGAATTCTTCTCCCAGTAATAGCTCAAAAAATTGCAAAGTATGAAAGTGTAAAAAGATAAAACCTAAGCCAAAAGGCTCATATTAAGTAAAAGTAAAAGAATAGAATAAGGAAATTGGGGATAAAGTTGAGGACCTGGATTGTAAAAATAGGAAATTTTCATTCTTCTTCGATGAGTTGCTCGATCGAGCACACATGTGCTCGATCGAGCTACTTATGATTATTCCCGATCAAACTTCAATTAGCTCGATCGATCCAGAAGTTCAGATTTTTCCAAGGACATTTGTTCGATCGAGCACCATAGTTGCCCGATCGAGCAGAAGGTATGCATGTTGCTCGATCGATTGAGCAATGTGCTAGATCGATCATAACTCCTGAAACTCCTGAAATCTTCTGAAATGCGCTGAAATGCTTCGAAATGCTTCAACACGACCCGAACACCTAGAATCCTAAAAATACACCAATTTTACAAAGAAAACACTTGGAATAGCATACATAAATGCCTACTATTATGCATTAAAACCGAGTAATATCAACTCCCCCAGACTTAGATCTTTGCTTGTCCTCAAGTAAAGCAAGATCTAGTCCGGAGAAGAGGTTTGAAACGGACCACATAGAAACTCATAAAACCTCAACAACCATAAGCACGGTTTCAAATCCCAAACCTATTATATCGAAAGGCACATACCAAACAGAGCATCAACCAACTTTTAGTCTTGATCCTTTTTCCCCCTTTCTCACTTCTTTTTTCTAAAGATTCCCACTTTTCTGCATTTTTCTTTTCTTTTTTTCTCTTTTTTTTTCTTTTCATGTTCGCACTTTTCTGTGTTTTCATGATTCTTACTGCTTTTCAGCAGCCCGGCAATGACTACAGACTTCTAGGTCACGCTTTCAAAAAATTTTCTAAACCGGTTTTTTTTTACTTTTCTGAAGGGAGAGAGAGAAAGGACCCGGGCCATACTGGAAGAACTTGTCGACTTTACAGAACATTGAAGAGCAAAGTAACTAATTCTCAAAGTAAATCAACACCATAGACAAGAATATTTCAAATTCAGATTAAGTCATATCATGGTAGAGCTAGCATCAAATCATCAATAACTTTAAAGACTAGAACTTTCATAAACAAGCATTCAGTAATGGGGTTTTAATCCTGATCTAAAGAATTAATCTAAGTCAGTAATCCAGAAAGATCGAAAACCATACCCACACTTGGTTAATTATCATCATCGATTTTGTTCATGGTTCCTTTGACTCTAAAAGACTAGCGAATTCAAAATGAAAATTTCGAAAAATTTCATCATTTCTGACAAAATACCAAAAGTCAAGTTAGATCCGCGTCAGTACATACTCCCTCCCCCAGACTTACTTCACACCGTCCCGATGTGAAAATAAATCAAGGAGAGTGACAAAATAGAAAATAAATAAGTATCAAAACAAGAAAATAGAAAATAACATGAGTTCAAAAGTGAAAAGAAAATACTACAAATGAAGCTCAGATAGTCTCTCAATCAGACTGGTCACCAGATCCTCCAGCCAAATCGCGCTACTCCGCATCCTCATCATGCTCCCGCTGATCATCAGTGTGTCGCCTCGGTGGCCTGAAGCACCCAAAAATAGTCCTCAAAATCTTCCGCATCAGACTGTTGTTGTCCCGCATTAGCTTGTTGTTCTGCTGCTGCGAATCCATGAGCCATGCAATCTTCTCATCCTGAGTCAAATCATCTCGAACCGGTTGGAGAACGTACTCGGGAATCTCCTCAATATCAGGGAACTCAGGAACCTCGTCATCAGGACTCGGAGGTCTGGCTCGTCTCTGGTTGAGACGTCTTCGTCTCGCGGCAACATGATCAGCAGTAGGAAGCTGAGTCAAATACTCGTGACCTGGTAAAAAACGCACATTGGTCAAAGAGGTAATACATGTCAACTCTCTCTTCGGAAGCCGAATCTCACAAATCTGACCCTCCATGTCGTCAAACAAATAATGTCGAAACCGGGAAAACCACTTGGTGTTAACAATGTTCTGCTCATCTACCCGGTTTGTGTCTGGCCGCTAAGAAAAGAGCTCCAAAGGAATATCAATAGCCTGTAGAAGTGGAGTAACGAGACTACCCATCATCTCAACTCTCGTGGGGTTCTTCAAAGCAGAAAACTTACGCTCGTCTAGAACCTGAGCGAATAACCAACCAATGTTGGCGTCGTGAGAGTGTCGATATTGGTCCGTCTCATATTCATCCAGTGTGAAACGACTTAGAGCATAATGAAGAAAATAGAGCTCGAGGTTGCGCAATGATCCTGCTTCTTGCTTTCCATAGAACATGTGACCGAAGATCTTAACAGCAAAGCGAATGGTGGGGTTGCAGATGAGTGTAAGATTGGCCTCTTTACCTACAAAACGCCCTTGACATATAATACCCCAAAGATCATTGGCATTGTGGAACTTGGGGAGCTCGTGAATGTATCCGGATGCGCGGAACCCATAAATTGGTCCAAACTCGGCCATTGGAAACTTATACAGCTTCCCTAAACAAAAGAATTGAACCTCGATCTCAAATATACGGGGGTTCGTACCATCATTGGAGACGATGCAGAAAGATGCCAAGACTTGGCGAGCGAGGTCTTCATACAAAGGATAATCTTGAAATGGGAAGTTACCGAGACCCACACCGGTAAATAGAGCTTGCACATCTTCTTTAAGTCTGAGATCTTGTAAAACTGAGAGTTCGCCGAACCGAGTGGGTTCGAATTTAGTTTGGATCATTGTGTTGTAGAACATGGAATTGAAATGATCCCATTTATCACAAATTTCCTGACCCATCCAAGTCTTGTGGCTTCTAAGCGCGGGAGCGGTAAATGAGGGAGGGTTGCAGAATGGAAGCTTGGGAGTTCTCGGCCATGGAAGCTTCATATACTTGCGATCGATGTGGGGTTCACTACTAGATGCGATACCCTTTTTTCCGCGGCGGTAGGCTTTATTTTCTTTGCTGCTGGAGGTTCGGTGGATCCGGAATCACGTTCGCGACCCATATTTCTGCAATAAAAGAACTCAAAATAAAAAGTGAGTATCCCGAGCAAGTCATAAAAAAGATAAACCAAACGAGAATTGAGACTAATGATAAGTAAGTGATCAAGAGACATAATGGCGATGGTGAGTAATGATTTAGGAGCAATACTAAGCTAACTTAGCAAGAAATCAAGTAAAAGAACCATCTAAAAGGCCATATGCAATCGATTGCAAACTCAAAAATCGAAATTCGGCGATTGTAAAACCGGAACCAACACAATCAAGCAACATCAAGCATTCATAACCCAAGTGAGACATCATTGAACCGAAAACAATCATCAAATCCGGAAATCCCAAATCAAACCCTAAACACTTAGTTCAAAATCAAAAATCTCAATCTCAACAAACAACATGCATTATGCAAATAAGCACTAAAGAGACTAGTAGGGCATCCTAGAGATCAATTCCAAGACCAAAATCATTCAAATCAAAAATACCCAAAACTAACCCTAATTTTTGGAATGAAAAGAGGGGAAATAGAAGCCATACCTTGATATATCAATGAGACGAGATTATAATTGGGTTAAGCACGAAAAACTAAGTGGAATGGAGTCCAAAATCGTCAAAAACATACTAGATTCGAAGGAGATGGAGTGTGAGAGAGATGAGAGAGATAGAATGTTGTGAGGGAAGATAATGGTGGGAAAATGAGTTGGGATAGATGGAAAAGGGAAGGAGATGGGGAAATTTTGGTATAATTTCTCAGAATTCGGTTAAGATTGCAAAAATCCGGTTAAAATCAAGTAAATTTTGGTTTACCAAGAGGGGTGCTCGATCGAGCACATATGTGCCCGATCGAGCAAAGTATTTGAAAAATTCCAGGGATATATGCTCGATCGAGCGTAACGTATGCCCGATCGAGCACCCTCGTTGGATCATACCCCGTAATAGTTGCTCGAGTGTTCCCCCATGTTGCCCGATCGAGCCAAACTGATGAAAGTTTCCAGGGACTATTTCCCAATCGGGAAACATGTTGCTCGATCGGGCAACATGTTGCTCGATCGTGCAAAAGCCCCGGACCAAAAATTCTTTTTTCTCTAACATTTGCTCGATCGGGCATAAGTATGCTCGATCGAGCACTTCAACAACTGTGTTTAAGATAAGTTTTGGAATCCCCTGAATCACACATAACTCAAAACTGAAAGTCAATAGGTTAGTAACTAAGCTAAGACTGACTCAAACTAATAAATAACTAAACCTAAGTATTAAGACAGTGGGTAGCCTCCCACTCAACGTTTGTTTAACGTCAATAGTTTGACGGTACTGACCTCTAAGTAGAAGCAAGATCAGCAAGAGGTATTTCAGTTACCTCTGTACGCTCTTAAGTAGCTAAATAAGGCTTCAACCTTTGACCGTTCACAACGAACTCACCACCTTGGTGACTAAATAGAACAATTGCACCATAGGGTCTCACGTCCTTGACCGTAAAAGGTCCGGACCATCTAGATTTCAACTTACCAGGGAAAAGCTTCATGCAAGAATTATAGAGCAACACATGATCACCTGGTCGAAAATCTCTTTGTATGATCTTCTTGTCATGAGCAGCTTTAGTCCGTTCTTTGTAAATCCTGGAGTTCTCATAAGCTATGTGTCGAACTTCTTCTAACTCATGGAGTTAAATTAGACGTCTTTCTGTTGCGGTCTTCATGTCAAAGTTCAGCAACTTGACAGCCCAAGCAGCTTTATGCTCTAGGTCTACAAGTAGATGACAAGCTTTTCCATAAACTAGATTGAAATGAGTAGTACGTAAAGGAGTCTTGAATGTTGTTCTTTAAGCCTAAAGAGCATCATCTAGCTTCAAAGACTAATCCTTTTGGGATCCATTCACTGTTTTCTGCAAGATGGCTTTGATCTCTCTGTTAAAAACTTCTATCTGACCACTAGTCTGAGGATGATATGGTGTAGTCACTTTGTGTTTGACTCCATGCTTCTTTAGTAAACCATCAAAGACTCTATTAATGAA